>ML270324.1:0-11764 GCA_005239495.1 Nicotiana undulata | reverse complement strand
ATTTATTTATTTATTTCGACTTTCACGATTCAGGCCAAGCCTTTCACAATACTATTATTTCTCGATTTCAAACAGAAGATCATATACCCCGTAAGATTTAACCAATAACATTTCACAATAAAACCAACCAGAATATAAGTAAACACCATAACGCTGTCAATCTAGCTCAGTCTTTATATACTATGATAAACTCAAGAGAACAACCAACATCTTTAACACACTTACAACAACAATTGGAAATAACTCAATGAAACCAAATAAACACGCGAATCTCAAAAATTATAAATAATAAACTGAATTTTTCTTATAACCTCATCAATAACCTCTCAACCATGAAACCAACAGGAATATCAAAATATATATATTTATTTCATAAAAACAATACCAAACCTCTCAACCATGTTTATATGACAAGGGAAACAACTCAAACAACCAATACTCTTTCCAAATAGTCACATCGATAACTAACAACAATTCAACAAGGCCAAATAGTCATAGAAACAATAATGAACATGTAACAGTTAAAACAATGATCAAATCAGTGGGAACGGGAAAGGGGATCATGTTTAACAAACGATTTGCGTGGTGCATAGATACTCGTTACCACACCCATGCAATTCACGTAGCAAACAAGTGGGGAGTCATATTCCCTCAAGCTAAAGTTAGGCCAAACACTTACCTTAATTTCGTAGGCCACTCACAGCTCAATTATTGCTTTTCCTTTTGAATTCACCTCTAAATTGCTCGAATCTAATCAAAATTAACTTAATATCATTAACTAATGCTAAAGGAACTAACTTTATTGAAAAATATAATTTTTCCTAAGTTTTCTCAAAAAAAGTGAAAACCCGACCCCGGGCCCGCTTGGTCTAAACTCGGGGTTCGGACCAAATTACGTTTACCCATTCACTCACGAACCCAAATATACAATTAATTTAGAAATCCGACCTCAATTCGAGGTCAAGATTCATTTTTTATAAAATTTCCTAATTCTACCCAAACCCTCAATTTTTACCATGAAAATTCTTAGTTTTTGATTTAAAAGTGATGAAAAACAATGGGTAATTGAAGGAGTAAAGTTTATAATTGATTATCTATGACTTGGGGATGATATTTGGTGAAGAAATTCGTTCCTAGGGCTGTGGGGTTCGAAAATTTGAAGAAGAAGAAGAAGAAGTCTACCCGTTTTGTATTTATTTTTCTTCCAGCTATTATGTCTCGTTTCTCGTTCCAAACAATCTCTAAACTCGATTTTCTTGTGTCCAATGGATTCCTTGTGAAATTCTAATAAATTTAGGCTTTTGAATCAATCAATTTGACCTTATAATGAGAGAGATATGTAGGTTTTAAGATTTGGAAATAGTGCAGGTTTTTAATACGCCGTCAAGGACAAATTCGTAATTAACCAGAAACATCTGGGCAACCTTGGTAAAATGGCCATAAAATCCTCATACGATGTCCAAATTCGATGATTCTTTTTGCTACGAGTCCGTAATTACGATACGGATCTAATACTTTATTCAAAACACAAATCGGAGCTCATTTGTTCAATATGATATCATTTATGCTTGAAGAAACGACGTCGAAGCATAAGAAAGAACGAGCGCAACACAACCCAAACCTATTTGAAACTCACCCTAGCCCTCGGGGCTCTAAACCAAACATGCACGCAAGTCTAAAAGCATCATACGGACTTGCTCGTGCGATCAAATCATGAAAATAACATGTAAAACTATGAATTAAACCGCAAAACTCATTATTTTCTTCAAGAACCCTTATAATTCATAACTTTTCAACCGGATGTCCGAATCACGTCAAACGAACTTCGTTTTTCACCAAATTTCACAGGCAAGGCCTAAATATCATAACAAATCTGTACCAGGCTCCGAAACCAAAATACGAGCCCGATGCCAATGAGTTTAAATATTAATTCTTTTCTTTATTTCATAAATATCTCAGCAAAATAATTTCTTTCAAAATTGATTTCTAAGGTTTGGGACCTCGGAATTCATTTTCGGGCATACGCCCAATTCTCATATTTTACTGCGGACCTCCTGGGATCGTCGAAACACGTATCCGAGTTCGTTTACTCAAAATGTTGACTCAAGTCAACTAAAACCAAATTTTGTAAATCTAAAAATTATTATTTCTTATATTTTAACATAAAAGCTTTCCAGTTTCACGCCCGGACTGCGCACACAAATTGAGGTAGTTATTAATCTTTTTATGGATAATAAGCCTAGAACGGAGTCTAAATTCATAAAATGACCCCTTGGGTCATCACAACAGGTAATTAGGTATCTCCTTAGTTGAAGGGGGTTAAACTTAAACGGCTAGTTGGCAAAATAACAATTACGGAAAGTTTTTATGCATACAACACACAAGAAAACAGTTTTAACCCAATACAAGTAAGCAATTAGGACTAGGTTCAAAAGATATCAATTAAGGAAATAATAATCAATTAGCAACCAATTAATCATGTAACAAGGTAAGAAAATAAGTTAAAAGTTGGAAGTCAGTAAGAATAAGGTTCTTCAAATATCAAGGAATCAGGGGTCCGAATAATAAATCAGGAACCCTAACAAAGTAAAGTTGCAGAGAGTCAGGGATTCGAATAGGAAAAAAATCAATTGGGCAAATAATAGGCAAGCAAAAGCATAGCAAGGCAAAGAATCACATAGAATTAGGGATTCGAGGTTTAGCCCACATTTAAACAAACAAGGAGAATTAAAGAGTCGAAAACCCTAGTGTCTATAGTAGCAAAATCATACAAGTTTAGAGACAAAGCAGTAACTCTAAAGGGATTAAACGGGACGAACAGGATATAAGCAAAAGAGAACATAATCAGAAACCCTAATGAGTAAAAACAGGGTAAAATAATAGGAAACTTAAACATTTATGAGAAATAAGAGTTCATGCATTTAAACGAACATATTAGTCAAAGATAGACTCAGAATTCAGGAAAACCTAGGGTTTTCGGCATAATCAGTCAAAATAAAAAGAAAACTTCAAATAAATCATTGAATCATAGATAGAATCGTAGAATGATAGTAAAAGCGAAAAAATGGTTTTGAAAGAGGGTTATGAAACCCTAATTTTGAGATGAAAGGAACATTTAGAAATATGAAGGTTTCTTTGAAGGAAACATGTAAAAAGCTTCATAACATACACGGATCTAAGACAGATCTAAAAGAAATTAGAAAATATTAGGAGTTAGGGTTTCAGAGAACCTAGAGAAAACAAGAAAACCTTAAAAATGTCACCAACCTTAGCTAGAGAAGTCACAGATCTTACTCAAACGGTCGGAGGTGGCCGAAAAATAGTATGAGGGACCATAGGTAGGAGGCTCTAGGTTCACCTGAGGGCCTCAAGGTATCATCAGACCGGCATGGGGTGAAGCAGGGGTCAGGAGATGATGAGAGGACATAACTTCCAGCAATTGAGGTGACCGGGGGAGATGAACAGACTCAACCGGAGAGGAGGAGACGAGAAGGTTCTAGAGAGAACTATAGAGATTTTGAGAGAAGTGAGACTGGGCAAATGAGGATGGGAGGGGGGGTAGTCTTTAGGGTTAAATTGGGAAGGGGCGATTTTGGGTCGTTGATCAAGAGTGATCAACAGCCAGGATTTAATCAGATGTTGGGTCGGGTGGGTTTTGCAGATTGGGCTTAGGTATTGGGTTGTGTAATTGGGCTCATTTTAATTGGGGTTGGGATTAGACCAAATTAGATTATAATTTAAATAAGAAAGGCTAATTGTTAAATACCCAATTAAAATGATAAATAATTAATAAAAATAGTTAATAATTAGATAAAATTAAATTGGGGCTAAATAGGTGAAATAAGGTAATTAACTAATATTTAAAAGATAAAATGACTAACTATTGAATTAAGATGGTATAAAATGTACAATTAGGTTATAATTGCAAAATTGTTGTAATTATAGCCAAATAAAGCCAAATTGGCTAATTTGTGTAATAACAAAATCCTAATAGGATTACAAATGATATATTGAGCTAGAAAATATTTTGATATTATTTATAATGTAATTTATGAATAATTATTGAATATAAAGTACTGAATAAATTAGAAAAGAAATTAATAAAAATATGGAAAATTATTTTAAAAATACCAATTATTATAAAAAGTCATTTTGGAAGGTATATATGCAAATTTAAAATAATTTGAGGAAAAATTGGGTATCAACAGCTGCCCCTCTTTACCCGGAAAGGATGAAAGAGTTATCGGGTAAAGATATGATGACCAATTTTGACCGAGCCAAACGGTTTGAAGAGATTTAGGCCGCACCCTAGTTTCTGAGTTGCCTACATATCCCTGGTTTTACAGGAATTAGGTCGTATGTAGTTTAGGAGCCATTAGTGAAGTATACCGATGAAGTTTTACAAGAACAGACGCAACGCATAGGGTTGGGTGAACAAACGGTTTATAGGAATGGTTAGGAGAACTGGAGCGGGAACGCTCCTGCCAGGATGACCGTTGTTTGCCGTATTACCTGCAAATAAGCGATACAAGAATATATTGTACGTAATATAAACATGATGCAAGTTCCCGTCGGACCATGAGTGATATCTTTGGACGGTTAAGGATGACGTCCTCAGACCATGACGTCCCGGGCCATGAATTGCTCAATGCAGGATTCGCAAGCCATGAAATGATGTTCTCGGGCTATGAGGATGATGCCTCCGAACCATGACGCCTTTGAATAATGATATGAAAAAGATTAAAGGGGATCCTCAGGATATGGCATGGTGTTCTCGGGCCATGAAGATGGTGCCTCCGAACGATGATGCCTTTAGATAAGTTGGTGATATTTTAGCCCATGAAGAATGTAGTAGTATGATGCTGACAAGACAGAGCTTAGTCTTGCGAATTAAAGTGCAAAGATTAGCCTGAAAGAAAGGCGAAATCAATAGTGCTTGAGACAGCGGTTAGTCTTGAAAAGTAAATTGGAGGCAGAACATAGCCTCGAAAGGCAAAATAGTAGCCTTATGCAGAGGGAAAGCAGAATAGTAGCCTTATGCAAATGCAGGTGGAGACAATGCTTAGTCTCGGACGGTAGAATGGTAGCCTTATGCAAGGGAAGGCAGAATAGTAGCCTTATACAGTGCAGATGGAGACAGTGCTTAGTCTCGGAAGGAAGAATAGTAGCCTTATGCAAATTCAAAATACAAAAGGAGGTAGAGCTTAACCTCGGAAGGCAGAATAGTAGCCTTATGAAATGTAAATAGAGACAGGGCTTAGTCTCGGAAGGCAGAAAGGTAGCCTTATGCAGAGATGCGAATGCAGATGGAGACAGCGTTTAGTCTCGGAAGGCAGAAAGGTAGCCTTATGCAGAGATGCGAATGCAGATGGAGACAGCGTTTAGTCTCGGAAGGCAGAATAGTAGCCTTATGCAAAATGCAAAATACAGAAGAAGGTAGAGCTTAACCTCGGAAGGCAGAATAGTAGCCTTATGCAATGTGAATAGAGACAGGGCTTAGTCTCGGAAGGCAGAAAGGTAGACTTATGTAGAGATGCAAATGCATATGGAGACAACAATTAGTCTCGGAAGGCAGAATAGTAGCCTTATGCAAATGCAAAATACAGAAGGAGGTAAAGCTTAACCTTGGAAGGCAGAATAGTAGCCTTATGCAAGAATAAAATAACAAACGACAGTAGAGTTTCTTAGCTGATAGCAGATTGCGGCAGTGCGTTTACTGTGAGCATTGTGACTACGGAACATTATTTGTATGTGTTGATAGCAAATGTCGCCAAGTGTAATGGTTTGAGAATCGTATTTTGAAAAATGCCTGTCTTTTGGGCAGATAGTATGTTTTAGGGCTTTTGCAACCTTAGTGCCTGCATCCAAAGAAAAATTGTGGGTTTTGAAAAGGGGGGAAGGTTAGTTCGTATCCCCGCTGGCCTTGATTGCCTTGTTCGACTTGATCTAATGATGGTGTCTGTATCATTGGGGTAGCGTTTGCTAACCAAAGTTGTGTCAAGAATAAGTATGCATGATTTTTGTGAAAGTATACACATATAATCTAAAATAGTTTTANTTTATTTAATATTTTATATTTAAATAATTCATAAATTGTGCCCCAAATAATCTCAAAACATTTTCCAATTTAATATATCATTTATTTGTCACTTTTTATTTATTAAAATTCAATTATTTCATAAATTGACTAATTGAGTACTATTTAATGGCAATTACAATTGTTTTGCAGTTATAGCCTAATTAGTCATTTTATACCTTTAAAAATACGAACTCATGTCTTTTATATTTTTAATATTGCCTAATTACTGTAGTTATACTTATTTTTAACTTAATTCATTTTATACAATTATTAGCTATTTTAATTAATTAATTATCCTATTAAATTGGGTATTTCACAACTAGCCTCTTCCTATTTAACATTTAGCCACATTTGGCTAACCCAATTACCCAACCCATTGACCCAACTAACGACCCAGTCCAACCTTTTCTTTACCTGGCCCAATCCCCACTCAATCTGAGCCGTTGATCAAACAAGATCAACGGCCCAGATTATTTGTTACCATAATTAATCTAACCTACCCCCCTCCCCGTCTCTCATTTCCCATCTCATTTACTCTCTCTCTTCTCGACCCCTCCGCTCCTAGTTCTCTCTAGAGCCTTCTGGGCTCTTTATCTTCTCCGATGGCCTTCATCTCCGGCCACTCCCAGGCTCATCCCTTCAACCACCGACCACCATGAAACCGTCTCTCCTGTTACTACGTCTCTAAGACTCTGTGACGCTTCCACCATGCCAGAACGACCATGGAGGCTCCTGCCTGGACGTTTTTGGCTTTCTCCGGCGAGGTTCAACTCAATGATGCTCCGGCTACCACCATCTCTAGGTATTATAGCAGGTTTCTCCGATTTTTTCTGGGTTCTTCTTAAAACCCTAATTTTTGCCTAAAAACCTCTCAAATCTCGAGTATGTTTTAATGATTCATACTTATTCTCTTATGTTTTACACTATTCTAAACTCGATCATTGAGATTCAACAACTTTTAGGCGTTTTCACTGCCCTTTTTAAATTAGGGTTTTCTCATAACTTTGTAGGCTTGTCTAAAGCCAAGCTTTCTTTGTGTGTTGAGTCGATTCCTTGCATATCGTGACTGATTCTATGGCTTCTACTATCTGTTATCTCGTCTATGTTAAAAACCCTTAACTTCTATGTATGGTTCTGTGTAATAGCGTGTCTGTTCGTCTCCCTTTGATTTAATCTCTGTGATTACCTTACTTTGAATATGTTCTACTGAGTTTCTTAGCCTAGCTTATGCTTGTGACTATCCAGTTTGTTCAGACTTGCATCTTTTTTCTAGCATTTGTTCAGTCTGCTTGTTTACTATGCCTGAACGTTCCTGTCTATTTATATGGTTGTGACTCTATGTAATCGATCCCTGATTCCATACTTAGGGGGGTTGATTGACAGACTTTCTCGTAGAACCTCAACTTTTATTCGAATGGATTGATTCGTCTGTGATGATTTATCCTTACTGGCTATTTTTGAACCTATCCTTAATTGTCTATTCTATGCATACTAAGCTTGACTCTTTCCTTAATAGTCTGGTACTGATTGTATTACCTTATGTGTCATATGTTCTTACCGTTTGAATTTGAATCCCTCAACTGAAGGGGATTACTTGTCTTAATAGCCTACTGATTGATAGGAGTTCCTTAATTACCATGCTACTTTGATCCTTTCCTTATTTAATTTTTGTACAGCCTTCTATTTACCTTATATGCTCTGGGTTCTTTACCATTTTTGGAGTTTGAATCCCATAATTAAATGGAACCGAGTACCTTCTCATATTGATTTGATTATGTCTGCTATTAGTACCATATTTTGTGGTTCTTACCATATGTGATCACCTGTTTTCAACTATAAATTACTCTTGCTCTTTCATTAAAAAAAGGAACAAGGTTGAATTTGGCTCAACCCTCTCTATACTACTCTCTTGTGTTCTGCTTCTCTTGGATCTCTCTCTTGTCTCTATTGTTACTCTTTGCTGCTTACTATTAGCCGACTACTAAGCCAAGGCTAATATTGTGCTATTTTCTATTCTCTTCTGTTGCTCTTTACTTGCATCACTGGTATGTCCAGTTAATATTACTGTACTCTAAACAAAATGCTTCAATTTTGTGTAAGGTTCTTACTATTTCTTTTGTGCTTCTATTTGTGGTTTTATTGCTTACCCTGCAACTAGCATGCCTAAATCCTTTTATGATCTCTCTTCTTCTTCTAGCTTAACACAAACTCCTGTTGTATTCTCTGTGGTTCATTAGGGCATATGGGATCATTTGACCATGTGGTTACTGTCTCTTTTCTTTTTGCATGTCTAGCATATTTGTGTGTCTTCTTTTTCATATGTCTAGCCTCTCTTATGTGATTCCTTTAGTAGTTGTATAATGTTTGTTATTTCCATGAGGGTATCCCTAACATGTGATGAACTTGTAACTAAAATTGATTGTCTACTTCCACCTTCACTTGTCCCCAACCCATGTCCTTGCTTGTGATTGTTTTATGACTAGTTGTTGCTTCCTTTACTCAAAACCAATCTCATGTTACCCCCTAATCTTTGTGGTAAACCTGTGATTTTTTTAAACTAAGTATACACTTCCCTATTGCTTATCCCCTGAATCCCTTTTCTGTTTGTGTTTTTTTGCTTGGAACTCCACTGAGTTGTGATTAGTGCTGTTACTCTATATATCAAACTTATTTCTTCTATTAGCCTATAAGTGATTTCAAAATCCCCTTTCTTAACCTCTTTTAGCATTTCACACGATTCCTAGACCTTTAGGTTCCACCCCCTTCAGTGTGTGCATCGCTTAGGGACCATGAGTTCCCTCTGAACCTTGAGACACTGAGGTAAGGGTACTCTACACTGCACTTATTTAACCATGGGCATTTGCTGGGTGCTGGTATTGGCTAGGGCCCTCACCAAGGCCTTTGGGAGCTTTGTCGCACCCAGGTTAATGTAAGGCTGTGAAATTGAAAGGGGTGAGTCTGGAAGACTGGGACCGATTGAAGGCTCCCTATAGAATAACTTCTTATTTTCCTTTTTCCATTATTGTAATTCATTTATTATGGTCTTTAATAATTTGTAAACGAATAATTGGGGCTGGATAGTGAATATGGGGGTTATGCATGCCTAGCTTAGGTAATGGGTAGAAAACATGCTTATAGGACCTTACTTACTTATTTGTGCATTAGATAACATGCATAGGACATGCATTTCACATGTTAGAAATCCTGTTTTAGGACTTTCACTTTCAGCATGTTATTATACTCATTTCGTGATTCTGATTAGTTAATAAACAAGCAATTTCAACTGTCATAAAGTCATTGCTGCATTTTTCATCTTAGAAATCATGTTTTTAAGAACTCCTACGTGCATTAGATATCCTGCTGCTTAAGATCTTTCACTTGTTTGAGTTGCAATTGTTAAAATGTCTAACTAGCCCGCTTAATCTAATAATCCCGTAAAATACGGTTAATTTGTTTGAAACATTTTCTGCAAGTATATATCCCTTAAAATCGGACTTAAATATGCATGTTCACTCTTTGATATAATTAGGCAATATAGGCGACGCCTAGGCAAACTTTAGGCCTAATGCATATTGAGATCAATTAATTAGGTTTAAGTCAGACCAATCCCTTTAAATATTTTACTTCTTGATGCTTGCCTTCTTATTTTACCTCACTGAAGTCATTTTGCTTTATTTTCAAAAAACAATCTTAAAATTGTATATTTGCTTCCTCTAGGGCTCACTGATTTTGTACTATTATGTCTAAACTAGTGGGTTTTCAAAATGCCTCATTCTGCTCAAAATCGTGCCATTTCGACTCCTTATTTATGCCTTTCAAGTCACTATGTTTTGATACCATCTTACTACTCCTTTTGCTACAGTTCTTTAAAAACTAACAGCTACTACACTATGTTGAGCCACTGTATTTATTTATTTATCCTTTAAAATCATTTCAAACTCATGCTTTAATCTATGTTCACTGAAGGCTTTTAATCATTGCATATTTCTAAGTTTACTGCTGCCTTTAGCAACTGTATTCTGGTCACTTATCACTCTTTTACTTCAAAAAATGGACTCCAACGATTTTCTGCTATGTTTTCTTGAAAACCTTAATCACTGTACTTCTGAGTTTTACCAGTACCTCTAATCGCTATATTTCTGAAAATCAGCTATTTTGAATCACTCAATCTCAATTAAATCCTCTGCCTTCATTAAGTTTTCCAAGTCAGATTCTTCTTGATTTACTATTTTACCCAAAATTCATGTTTTAAACTCCTATCATTGAGACTTTAAGTGTGTTTGACATGTGCCAATTATATGTCTACCTGTGGAGGGATCTATGAGCCTTATTTGCCCCATGTGTTCCTTCATATGTGTAGTCCTACTTGTTATGCATGTTGCCTAGTATTTTATCCTTTAAGCCTAGGGGTTCAGCCTAGCACTCACATTGTAGGATTAGTAGTCCTAAATTGTAATGACCCGGTCTGTCGTTACGTGAAACCTGCATTTTAATTGCTTATTGACTTATTATAGATTGGTTATTCTATTATTAATGTGTTAGAGTTGATAGGCTTGGAATCGAAATGGTTAAATGAGAATTCAGGCACTTAGTCCTTAAGAATAGCCTTAAAATGGGAAAAGTCAACTAAGAGTTCACTTATTGATAAATGACCTCGGAATGCGGATTTTAAGGCCCGAATAGCTTCGTTAGGTGATTTGGGACTTAGGAGTGTGTTCAGAATAATTTTGTGATGTCCGGTGTAGAATTAGGCTTGAATTGGCGGAAGTTAGTTTTTGGCGATTTCCGGACGGCAGTGGAAAATAGGCTATCGAGGTCGAAATGGAATTCCGACAGTTGGAACATGTTCGTAATGTCATTTTGGACTTGTCTGCAAAATTTCAGGTCAATCGGAGTTGATTTGGATAGTTTCGGCATCATTGGTGAATTTTAGAAATATCAAAGTTCTTAGGCTTGAATCCGATGTAAATTTGGGGTTTTGATGTTAGTTTTGGTGTTTTGAGAGTGCAACTAAGCTTGAATGATGTTATGGGACGTGTTGGTAAGTTTGGTTGGGGTCTCGAGGGGCTCGGGATTGATTTCGGTTGGTTAACGGACTCGTTGGGAATTGAAAACACTGCTGGTTTTCTGGTGTTTCCGCACAGGGAATTAACCCTAAGCGTTCGCGGAAGGGGGCCACGTTCGCATAGGGGAAATGGGAGCTGGGGATTTTGGTCTATGCGTTCACAACTGGGCAGGTGTGAACGCGGAGAGGAATTTGCCAGTGCATCGCGAACGCGGGGCTACTGGTGCGTTCGCGTAGGGTTATTTCACTCGAGGGGCCCCCGGGCCATTTGGTCTATGCGTTCGCGGGCCTAGGGATGCGAACGCGAAGGGTCGTCCGGGCAGGGTAATGCGAACGCGGCGCATTGACCGCGAAANGATTATAGACCGTAATCTCAGCCTTTAATTCATGAAAAACAGTAGAAAAATAGGATTTTAGGGCATGAGATTATGAGACCTTGAAGGGTCGATTTGAGGGGTCAAACGAACTCCGATTTTGGTGTTCTTTATATGTACGAAATCGTGAGAAGATGAAGAACACTTTTCTGTAAAAATTTCTGAGTTATGGGATGCGTGCCCGGGTCGGGTTTTGATCGAATTCGGATTTTGAGCTAAATTCGATATTTTTCAATTGGAATTTAT
>ML270323.1:26022-87389 GCA_005239495.1 Nicotiana undulata | reverse complement strand
ACTGCCACCAACGACGAGCTCTGCCCTGAAACTGGAAGGAAGTGAAATCAACTCCGTGAGACTCCAATATACCCATGTTGTGCAGCCTGTCCCTGCACCTCTCTAGAAAGTCCTGGGCGTCCTCTCCCTGCTCACCCCCGAAGACCGGAGGGTGTAGCTGCGTCCATCTACCCAATAACTTATGCTGATCCCCTCTCGGAACTGGCCTGGATCTTGATGCCTCTAACCCAGGCTGAGCTCTAACAACCGACGGAATATCTGGAGTATGATGTGGTCCTATAGTCTGAGTTGTAGGGGTCTGAACTCCCCCTCCTGTCTGAGAGCTGGCAGGATCCGATGGAAGGATGGCTGCCTGCGACATCGTGTCCATGAATCTCAGCATGCGGCCCATGACCTCCTGGAAGCCTGATGGCGTCATAAAGTCCACTGGAGGCAGCTCTTCCTTCTCATCAATGTACTGATCCTCCACTGGTGCAACTGGTGTATCTCTGGGATGCCCTCGCTCCCTCCTACCAGCAGGAGCCCTACCTCGGGTGCCTCGACCTCGTCCTCGAGCGGCAGGGGTAGCATCCTCCCCCGAATCGGGATCATGAAAAGTATGCGTCCTCACCATCTGTGGGCCAACTGCACGATATATTCTGAACAAAAGGAGTTTCCTAACACTCTATAGCCTCCCGAAGATAAGTACAGACGTCTCCGTACCGATCGGCAGGACTCTACGGAGTTTGCCCGTGGCTTGTAAAACTATGTGAACCTAAGCGCTCTGATACCAAGCTGTCACGACCCAAAACTCGGTTCAGGTCGTGATGGCACCTAACGGCAAGGTTATGCAAGCCAACATATGAATCCTTAGGAGATACTACCCCAGAACCCGATATTCCAGTTATTTACAATTTATAACAAATATAATGCGGAATATAACAGCGATATGAGGTAGGGCCATAGATATAAGCTGAGCCACAACTAGGCCAAATATATACAACCCCGAACCGAAACATAACTACAGTATAGATGCCGCGTACGGACTCTCATCACGTTGTACGTATGCAGCCCCTCAACAAGCACAATTAGCAACAAAGAGCCTNCCTCGATGGCTCGCAACTGCCAAAAACACATAATTATATCAATTTATGAAGAATCGAGGAGGATTTATCAAGGATTTTCCCAAGAAAACACATTCTTGACATACTTGGCAAATTCAACTCCGAGCCTCGGCGTCCGGAAAATTATAATTCTTGAAGAAATGCGCTATACGTCGCCTAAGGATCAAGATTAACTCAATTAATCATCCTACAATGGCCCTAAAATCAGAATTCCCATTTTCCTCAAAACCCTCTATTCTCCCCAACAATTTCTTATGAATTTCTATGAATTTGGAGGTGGAAATTCCCAAAGAATTGAAGAAATTAACATGCGGAGGGTTACGGAATCACTTACCTGAATTACTAGGCCGAAACACTGCTCTGGAGCTCTTAGAGGTCTCAACAATGGAGGAAAAATTGAGTTTTGGGATGAAAGATCACGAAAGGGGCTATTTATAGGACTGCCCAGCAGTTTCCGCACTTGCGACCCTTGGATCGCAAGTGCGGACTCGCACCTGCGGAAAAAGGGTCGCACCTGCAAAAAAGGCCTGGGCACTGGGGTGGGGGGGGGGGTTCGCTCTTTCGGACTTTGGATCGCAGGTGCGGACTCGCATTCACCAGGTATAAGCCCTAACTCTCTTCGCATACACTCTCTCACTTGCACACGGGCGCTCACACTAACACACATCACACAATAAAAAAAAACGGCTAATTTGGAAGTAGACATTTGAACAACGAATCCACTGATCGAAAGAAAGATCATCTCATTCTTAGCATCTTCTTCCATTTCGTCTACATCGGGTATGTTCTTCCTCTCCTTTTCTTTTTCTGTTAGTTTTAATTTTATTTTTGTTCTGTGTTGCTCCTGTTTTTGGTTCGCTCTTAAGCATATCCTTGCGTCATCTGATCGTAACTTAGAACCCTAGGTGTTCAATTGATTATCAAATTTCTAGGTAGGGGTCTGTAAAAATAAAATGAGATAGAACCTTTGTTAAGGGAAAAGGGTAAAAGGAAGACGACCTTTTGCGGTCCGCATATGTGATTTATGGTCCGCAGGTCCACCGCAAAGGAAACCCTAGGATTGATGGTACAATGTAATAATACGAAGGCTTTTGTGATCGCATAATTGTTATGCAGATCGCAAAGCCATCGCAAACCTGGACAAGTTGTTGCCTATTTTAAAATGTTGTTTGCGACAAGTTTGTTGACCTTTATGAGTATACAGTTTTGCGATGGATATGCGAACCGCATAGTGGGTATGCGATCACATAATCTATCGCAAAATTAAATTTCTTCTGAATACATACAAATTTGTGACGGGTTTGCGGTTCACATAGTGGTTATGCGACCGCATACCCATCGCATTTTCTGATTTCTCGGCAAAATTTCTCTCTTATGTTTGCTATGTCACTCACACATGATTTCTTTGCAGAAACGGCACCCACGAAATCTATTACAACATGCTCCCCATCCACTCGTGGACAAAAAAAGGCTTCCACCGGCCAACATTCACAACATGCCAAGCATTCACTACCGAAAACATCCCGACCTACTGCTGAACAACCCTCCCAATTTGATGAGGAGGAAACCTTGCCCTTAGTAGACTTACAAGATGAGGCAAGAAGAAAAAAGGGGAGGATCCAACTCCGTTTTGGGGTCGCAGGCTCCATGAGTCTATACGAAGAAGGTCTTAACAAACGAAAGATCATGGAAGAGAGACAATTGAGCCTGAATGGGTTACATCAACACTATCCCCACATACTAGAGAACATTAAGGAAAGGAACTGGGAATGCTTCACAGAGGTCCCTGAGTATTTTTATGAAACACTTGTGAGAGAATTCTACGCATCCTATGGGGCCTCCAGGTCAGCTGAGCAAAAGCGGAACAAAGTCTTGTGTGAAACAGTCCTGGTTCGAGGGAAGCAGGTGCTATGTGACAAAGGCACCATAAATGATCTGTATTTTGCGGACTGGAGACTGGGCACAATGGAGTATGATGCAAAAATGGCCAACAAAGATAGTGAGCGTGCTTGGATAGCCTTGGCGATAGAAAAATGGACCCCAGCCTGGATTGACCCTGCCCATAAATTTTTCAAGGAAGATCTCACATGGGAGGGTCGGTTCTGGCTCAGCTTTGTCACTTCCCGCCTGATTCCGTCCAGGAATGAAATTGATATCAACATTGAGAAAGCAATTCTCATTGCATGCATTATGACCGGTATCAAGATTGATGTGGGCGAGATTATCTTCCGAGAGTTAGGGGGTCAGAGCTTACCAGACGTCCACGTCACTTCCATTCCCGTGCTTGATCAAAGCTCTCCGTAAGGCTGTGGAAGTCCTTCCATTGACACACCATGACAAGACGGTGAAAGTGCTTAAGGATATTGATATCACGCGCATTAGTGACGTAGTGCCAAATGAGGTTGTTGTTCCTACAGATCAGATTCCCATTCCAGCTGACACAGATATTTCAGATTCTCAAACACCTGCCTCTGCTCAGGCCACGGCGGCATCCGCAGCCACTCCATAGCTGACTCCACAGGCCACCATTGCACAGCCTTCGGCCGCACTTCCAGCTCTTTCAAGGCTAGGCCTTTTAGCTCAACATACGAATGCTAAGGTGGACCAGCTACTGAAGGAGCTCCCAACACTTATTAGGCAGGCATTGATTCCCATCCAATCCTCCATGACAACACTCCAACAGTAACATATATCTTATGTGGATCGCCTGAAGCAGATTGAGGTGCGGCTGGAAAAGGTTGAGCGGGGTGAGGTTGGAGGCCTGCCTAAACTCCATACAAATGTCGATGCACTAAAGGGTGAGCTCCACAAGATGCAAAATCTGGAGTTTGATCTATCTTCCTTCATGCCTAAGGAAGGAGAGCAGGGAGCTGACACGTCCATTGCTGAGCTGGATTTTGATTTCACTACCTTGATGACAGCTCCCGAGCCACAGGATGTCAGTACTTCCCAGACTCCAGATCCTCTTACACCCATTGACATCCCTTCTAGGGCAGATTTCGGACACACTAAAGAGTCCGAGGAAGGGAGATTGATGAGGAGGAGACAGACGAGGAGGCACTGTCAGAGGAGGATGAGGGTCCTCAAGATAAAGGTAAGCAGGTTGCCGTCACTACAGCTGCAGAAGAAGAAGAAGAAGTAGATGTACAGAAGTCGATCGCACACTCGCTAGAAGATATGGTCACCCAAGCCCATCCATCGACCACTCAACTATCATCGGGTGAGGCTCGTAGCTCACAGGCCCCAACTCCATCATCAGGGCAGTTGGAGACCCCTCCATCAGTGGAGGTCACTCCTCAGACTGAGATCCCATCAACCCCAGCTTCAGCATCCCAAGGTGACCCGATAGTAGTTCAACATGATTCAGCTTCCCATAGCGCTTAGTGCGCCCCAGAGAGCCCCTCAACTCTGTTTTCAATTACTTCTACATTGGGGACAATGCATGCTTTTCAATTGGGGTGGGATAGCTATTTTTTGTAATCCTTGTGTATCCTTGTGTATATTTTTGTGATCGTTGTATATATAAAAAAAATAGATAGTTGTTTGCAAAACGTCCTTAGTTGTTAATAATGAATTCCCCTTGGTTTTTCTTCACCGGGTTCTTTTCCAAGGGTGTAATAGTAGAACCATGGCAGTAGTATGAAACATTATGACTGGTTTGGTCTGATTGTAGAGTTTCAAGCATGTATGTTTGTAAATAAATTATACTCTTCTGCGATATATAAAAAAAATTATGGTTAATCATTTGTGTGAACTTGAGGCTCGCTCTTTGACTTTATGTTTACTCAGAATCGTACATAGCATATGATGAAAGCTTTAAGTTTCTGAGTGTTCACTCGAGGGCTACAACTATGTTGAGTCAATCAGTTCATGTGACATGTGTGCTAGTGTTTGTGTAAGTAATTCTTGTGTTTACTTCTGTCATCTAGAACTTGCCCGGGTAGTCTTTCAATGCTAATGATAATTACGTTTGGTTGGAGAAATGACATTAGGCCTTCTTTGTGTTATTTGAAAACCTCTTTTAGCCTTTCAAGCCACCCATTGTATAGATATTATCACTAGTTACCCCATTTTAGCCTTTAACCTTTTCGTTGGCAACCTCATTACAAACCTTTCCCCTTTTGTAAAATAATTCCCTCTTTGAACTCGTCCCTCCTTGAACAGTGAGAATGAGGCTAAAAGCCTAAGTTGGGGGTGTGGTGTCAAGTTTGGAATTGGTCAGGTTGTACATTGAGTGTAGGAACATATACGTCAAAGTGTTCACATGAAATTATTCAAGCTCCAAAAGAAAAATGTATAAAAAAAAGAGAAAAGAAAAGAAAAGAAAAGATAAAGAAATATATGTATGTTTATAAATATGGAGCCTTGAAGAAAATTAGAGAGGTATTTAATGTGGTTTGATGTGGGTAACTAGATGCCAATGAGGGCTATATGGGTTGAAAAGAAACAAAGTGCAACAAGAAAGAAAAATGTGAGTAGTGTTCAAGGAGGGTGTAGTCACTTGTATCCCAAATGCTTATCCAACCCTTCCCTAAACCTACATTACAAGCTTAAAAAGTCCTTATGGGATCTCCAACCGAATGTTCTTGAATAGGCGATGAATTAAAATAAGGGCAAGCCTATGGCATGATATGGAGTAACACTTGAAATTCGTTGTGAGAGTGAGTGTCTTCGTGAATTTGTCCCTTGTGTTGCCATTGTAAATATTGTGATTTCGGGAATTTCTTTCTTGTGAGGGCATATGAACTGCGAGGTTTAACATAAGTTAAGTTCTTGAAGTCGAATGCAAGTGCACTTGGCTGAGAGTAACATTTTGTCAATTTGGCTGAGGCTCAAAGTTCACATGTTGATTAACTTCTTTGTAAATAATAATAGTTGTTCAGGAAGGGTAATAAATGAATGTGCATGCTCGTAGAACTGACAATTAAAATCATCCACGATCACCATTGTTCCATATCGTTTAATTGGAGTCTAGAATATGATAGTGTTGTTTTAGTTGCTTGAGGACAAGCAAGAGTTTAAGTTGGGGGTGTTCATGTGCCGGAGAATTTCGTCACATTTAATACCAATTGCTTAGATTTTAGCTCGTTTCAAATGCAATTGTCCGTTATACTTATGTAATTTTGATATTTAGTAATGCATGAGGCATGACGACCCAAAAACATGGAAATAAAATCAAAAATCCGCAAAAGAGCAAGAAGAAGACAAAATGCGATTGCAAACTAAACATGCGGACCGCAAACTAAACATGCGGACCGCATAATGCTCAAGGAGACCGCAAACCACAACAGCTTGTTTGGCCAATCCAAGCGAAGAAAATGCGGTCCATTATGCGACCGCATAACAAGTCTGTGGGCTGCATAATGGATCGCAAATCTTCAGTAGAAGCTGCTAAGATCAGAAATGCGATGGCAAGATGCGGTCGCATATTAACAATGCGGACCGCATAATCCCTATGCAATGACTACCTGGAACCTAGGTCTGAGAAGATGCGATGGAATTGAAGAGAATGCGAACCGCATGTCTGTTATGCGACAGATATGCGGTCGCATAACTTGTCTGAAAGGGTAATTTATTCCGAAATTGACCCCGACTTTTAGCCCACTATAAATAGATTTATTAGGGTTTTGTGGGGGCATCTTGTCTGAGAAAGGAGCTACAATACAAGATTTGAATATTCCCATCTTTTGGAAGTTTGAGAGTGAAGAATCTTGCACTTTGTACGCATTATGACATTAAATATTCTCATCTTTTTGTATTTTAGCATTTGTAGCTAGCTTTAAATACTAAGGTTGTGGACCCTAAATGGGTGTAATGTTAATGGGTGTTTAACATTGAATATATATAAAATGGTTGGTTGATGTATATTTATTTCTCATTCTTCATTTATTGTTGGTGGTTGCAAACAATAACATATGTCATTATACTCTTTCTTTACTTGGAAAAATGGGTTAGGGTTTGGTAGAAGTAAATACCAAAAACTCAAGGCGTTAAACCTTGTTTAATAGAATCGCTTAGGAATAAGTGGGTTTTATTTGGCATAAATTGATTACTCTTAATTGCAACTCTTTTATATTTGGAAAATCATAAAAGGGAAATACTACTCAACTACTGGAAAATATTGGGTAGTCATTTAGAAATAATTTGTATATCAAAAGGACATTCCATTAGAAATATTTCATATTAACACCGATAGCATTACATTTCATTGAAGGGAACACAACCTTGATTTAGTTAATCAAATTAATTACAATCTTATACAATCATATTTGTTACTAGTTCACTCAATTACAATACAATCAATTACAATACTCTTGTTACTCTAACGGAATAGAAATACGAGTTAAGTTAAGCTTCACACTACTAAAGTAAACTTTTCACGCCTATTCCCTGTGGGATTCGAGCCCCAACCTAGTTGAGTTACCATATTTGACATCGATCTCTTTACACTATTTTAAGGTGTAATTTGAGCGTATCATAGGGCGACTCACAAAACCCTTACCATAACGTGCTGCTGGTGCACGAACTCCTGAGTACTGGCCAGTCTCTCGAGACCTCTGTCTCGACCCAAAAATCCATAAGGTCATGATGGCACCGGACACCACTGTCACGCAAGCCAATCATTAATTAGTTGAAATAAATTCCTGTTTTAACATTTTTGAAATCGTTACCTTTCACCTTAATACATAATAACAAGATAAACTCCATTAAGTAAAAACAACAGTCTATTTTCCATTTTAACAAAATACATCCCAAATACATCCCAGAACCCGGTGTCACAAGTACATGAGAAATTTCTACAAAGCTTGTCTGAAATACCAGTGGACAAGGAAATTTTAAAAGAAAGTAAATACAATGAGAGGGAGACTCTGTCGGCTGCGGGTCGCCTCCGGATGATGCAGCTCGCCTAAGTCTCCAATGTCGGCCACATTGCCATGAATGTATCTGTGCAATAGAAGTGCACAGCAAGCGTAGCATGAGTACATAATAAATATGTACCCAATGAGTATCCCGTCTAATCTCGAAGAAGTAATGACGAGAGGTTGACTTGACACTCACTAGGGTCCAACAATATAAATTAACAAGGTATGATAACCACAATAGGCATATGAGGATGATAAAGACAGTAAACATTAAAGGTAACTGCAATTCAATAAATTCTGGAAGTAAATAAAAAATTACTACTTCATTTCCCCCCAAATATCTGTCTTTTCAATATCCATGAAATCTTTAACAATTTAGCATGCGCATACGGTATAAGGTCAACCGGCCTGAGCCATCATAATAATCATATTTGTGCACTGCCGAGGGTCGAACGACCTGAACCATAATGTATCTCTCAATCCGCCGTGGCGTACGACCCACTCCCATGAGAGTGGGGGAAATAACACTCTGCTCGCGGAATGTAAATTGCGAAGCGGTCACATGCACACACAATATTCTTCATAAATTAATTTCCAGTGAACAATTCCTTAAAATTATTAAATTCCATGATCTCAGGGAACAAAGCTACATATAATATGAATCTATGAAGCATATAATTGCTTTCGAGGAGAAACACAAGGCATGATGTGGGCCTAACTACACGGACATAACAGGAATAGCCGCTACGTACGGACTCTCGTCACTTTGTACGTACGTATCCCCCACAAACATTAACATATAGCATTTAGACCACCTATGGGGGCAATTCCCGCTTACAAGGTAAGAAAGAAGACTCACATCTCTCCAAAACTTCATAACCGGCTTCCAAGCCCTTCCGATGACTCAAATCGTTGCACAACGCTCTGAAACTAGACAAACAACAGCAAACAAATGAAAATATACTCTAATACTTGTTAACAATTCAAATTATATAAATTCCCAACTCCGCTTGAAGAATTGACTAAAATGCCCTCAGGTTCACGTGCCCGGATTCCGAAATTTATCGAAGATAAACTCTACCCGTAGTCTTACTAGCTCAATTATACAATTTACTCAAATATTCATGCTCAATTCGAGGTAAAAATCCAAATTACCAATTTCTAGGTTTTTCTTCAAATTCCATAATTTTCACCATTTCCTAATACTCAAATCCGTACCTAGACCATGCATTTAACTTAAAATGAGTTGGAATAACTTACATTGTGATCCTTGACGAAAATCCGTCCTTGAAGTTCTCCACAATCGCCCATACCAAATGAAAATAGGAGAAGAAATGCCAAAATTCTCATTTAAAAACATTCTGCCCAAGCCTCATTTTCGCACCTGCGGTCCCCTTCTCGCTCCTGCGCTTCCGCAGGTGTGCCCAAACTCCCGCACCTGCGACTTCCTCAGCTCCATCCAAAACTCGCACCTGCGGCGTCCAAAGCCGAACCTGCGGCTCCGCACCTGCGACCAAAGCCTTGCAGGTGTGGTCACACTAGATGACATCAACCTCATCACCTCTTCAAACTCCAAACTTGATTCGTTAATCACCCGGAATCCACTCGAGGCCTCAGGGACTCCGTCCAATTACACCAACCTGTTCCAAAACATACTGCGGACTTTCTTGAGGCCTCAAATCACATCAATACACATTGAAACAACAAATCTCTCTCCAATTCAATCTTTATGAACTTAGAAATCTCCAACTTCTACATTCGATGTCGAAACCCGTCAAATCAGCTCCGTTTGACCCCAAACTTTGCACACAAGTCATATTCGCTATTACAGACCTGTTCCAACTTTCAGAATCGCAATCCGACCCCAATATCAAAACTTCCACTTCCGGTCGGATATCTCAAAAACCTTGAAATTTCTATCTTTAGCCAAATGACTTCAAAATAACCTACGAACATCCGAATTCACTTCCGATCGCGCTCCCAACTCCAGAATCACCATACGAAGCTATTTCCAGACTCAGAATCCCAAACGGACATCTATAACTCTGAAATGCCTTCCAACCCATACTTATGAAATTTCTTCTAAAATGCTATCTTCCGCAATCTACGCCGGAACGCTCCCGGGTTATCCAAAACCCGATCCGGACATACGTCCAAGTCAAAAATCATCATACGAACCTACTAGAACTTTCAGATCCTGATTTCGAGGTCGTTTACTCCAAATTCCAATCTTAGCCGATTCTTCCAACTTAAGATTTCTGAGATTAGAATCCTCTTTCAAAATCCACCCGAACTTCCCGAATTTCAATTCCGACCATGCGTACGAGTCATAATACCTGAAATGAAGCTGCTCATGACCTCAAACTACTGAACGACGCGCTGGAGCTCAAAACGACCTATCAGGTCGTTACATTCTCCCCCACTAAAACAGGCGTTCATCCTCGAACGTGCCAAGAACTACTCCGGGGTTATCTAAAATCACTATTTACCACTTCGTGCACCTGCCCGTGCCACCATAACCCAGTTGAGCACATTAACTTGATCAAATCTGAAGACATCCTCTTTTATCCATACCATGAGCTCAGAACCCAGTTCCAACACCTGAAATTTTCTGCCAAGCCTGTTTCCAATATATAAACATCATATCAATTACCACACGAGGTACTAGAACACGATTGCGTACCTTTGCTGATTTAGGATCACCCACCGCATAATTCATCATCTAACCACAATGACACTCCCTGAGCCTTAATAACCAAAATTCCACGAATCTGATGCTCCCAATGCACCTTATGATATATATATATATATATATATATATATATATACATCATGCTATAATGCTGGCGATACCACCACAATGGAAGAGATGTGTAGAAATTTCTAACCAACTGCAGAGCTAACCAAACATTGAATCTTTCCTCTTCGACTAAATTCATTATTCCATTATGAACCAAATAATGGTAATTGTACTGTAATACACTTCCACATAGTCTTATCGCACCGATCCCTAATCCATAAATCTCGTCTCACCCAGTATGAACTGCCCAGTCAACAAATCACCCCCAGACAGGACCATCAGTCTCACACGATGCCACACTGTTCCAATAGGCCACAACTCGAACATGATGCATAAAGAAATGACTCAGGAAGGGACTACTCGACTCACGCAACTAATATGAACTTTCCTCAGAAAATAGGAAGCAAAACACAGGAAAAGTAAATATAGGAACCTTATTCAACATCACACTGTTGCGGCGTGCAACCCGATAGAAATAACATACCCGTTGCGACGTGCCACCCCATCCCATCATCAAATTTATATAAGTAAATATACACGAAGCTTAATTGCTCACTATAACAAATTAATGAATACCGGTCACAAGCACGCTAAGTGCATAATACCATTATGGGGAGACTGATAGAGTCATATGCTATAAAACTCAAGCACAATTGAGGTGCAGTATATAATCTGAATCTTAAGAGCCATTCTGCTCACATGACCTCATTACTACGCGGAATCTCAACACACAAGAAATTATCAAGTCGTTTCACAACTCACACGGCACAATCACGACATTACATGAATTGGATGAAGACGGAACAACATCTGATATTCCAACACCCCTCTTTGAGGAGCGCTATACTGAATGAACACATCTGACTCGCATGAAGCCCATAATCTTGTTTAAATCCATTCACATACTTCAAGCCGATTCCGCTCCCACTGCACTAGGTTGATAGCCTTTCCTGGATCCATAATAACCCATTTCTTCTCATAACCCGCAAGAACAACCATCATAGCCGGGGNCCCCCCCCCCCCCAATCCACAACCAACTGGACCGAACACCTTCCTGGCATAAATTCTCAAATAAGCAATATTGCACTTCCTTATACTTGGTCTGAATCTTCAATCCATCAAGTGACTACAAGTCACACTATTGCAATCTTCACGCGGTCACGCTTCCACGACCTTCCACACAAGGCAATAAGTTTGCACATCCACACCACCGCCCACACTAACGTTGTAAAATAATTCAAGAACTGATGACCAGGGTGCAAAGCCTCTTTCACCAAACACCGATCTCAGGTGGCGCTGAAGTCAACACCAACTTACTCTAAACATTCAAATCCCTTTTTATTGCTCATCCGAGCTCATGACATCCTTGACAACACCGAACCAAAATCTTGATCCTTACTTTTAATTTCGTGTAGCTTACTGCACCTGACATGCCAATATGAGATTGCGCAAGAATTCCATCATACTCCTGAACCACTAATAGGGGAAACACTTCACCCTATGGGAACCTTTTATTTACCTCAATTCAAGAGAACAATAACAACATTCAAGTGAATTCTCACAATCACCCAACATGCAAATCCTTAAGTAGTGGTCTGAACCACCATAAACCTTTCGGGATCCGCCTACGCCTAACATGCCATAGCACTCGAATGCCCCCAAATGAAATCTATTACGATGGCCGACAAGCCCCACACACATCTGCACAAACCATACACATACTCAATCACACCGAAGGAACTGATCATTGGTGTAAGTGCTCCATTTCAACCATGGCTAACCATTCTATCTTCTTTTAATTATCTTCAATTGCCTCAGGAATACTAGTAACTTCCTTCAACTCATAGAAAACTCGACCCTCACTCATCCCGAGTGACCTTGATTTACGAGACCATGCTGCCTAAATCCCGCAACCCGTCTCATGCCCTCTTGACAATCTTTCTACAACCCAGAGTTTATCTCTCTCACTCCTCCAATACTATCCTGGGCGCTGAAAATAACATGGAACACTCCAACCATTTTTCCTTTTCTTAGAAATCACGCTGCAAAAGATAAATTCTTAATCATACTGCTGCCTGAAACCCTTAAACGCCACATTCTTGGCCTTCGAATTCATTAGGACCGCCATCAAGAGTCACCCACACTAACTAGCCCCGAATACAATCAACTCCAATGCTCTTCTGGCACATGAACACCCCTTTTCGATGAAGTACATGACTGAGTCACTACCCTTACAACTCGCCTATGCCTTAAGCATAAATTCTGAATCTTTCAAAGCCTAACCCTGGTCCAACATGGCCAACTTTTGCACACATTCATCGACCTCGCGCACAATCACCATTTTACTCCTTTCCCTTAGCTGTAATAACTCGCCAATACGCCGACAATCCGCAACCCCATGAGAACACAATCCTACAACCCAACTGCAGGTGGTGGGACTCCTCCACTTAGCCCGAAGCTACTCCTTCAACCACTTTAGACCCTGCCGAGATCTTTTCTTCTTTGTTAACATAATCTTACTTGATCAATCCGCCCAATTCTTCTAAATTATCTTGTGGGCACTTCCTGAATACTCAAATTCTCTAGCATCATTCACATATTCTCCCTCTTGCCGAATAACCACTAAAATTCCTCGCATGAACTTGCCAACCACACAACCGCTGACCTACTTACGGAAGATAACCTTCCTGTGGAAATCACCAACTAACACCTTCCAACGACGCTGAAATGCACACTTTCTGCAACATCAATACCCCATCCTAAGCCTGCTCTCATTCACCAACTCTACCAGTCCGTCCGCTCCCTGTGGACATCTACTAAATGCACTACAATATCTTCAAATTTATCGCCACATTGCATCCTTCTTCATACCTAATAACTCATTTCTGTTGCATCCAACCTTCTGCCGAATGACCAACATTTCAGCTAAGCTCGTGGACCTAATCACCGTCCACTAAATTTCTCAAATCACTCCAACGTCTCCTCAAGATAGGTAGTCCTCTTACCACTGAACTCGTAGGGTACATTGCCATGTTTAACCAAAAAATTAGATCCTTTGACTAAAGCTTAATTTAGGATAAACTCGGGTTACTGATAATCGAATTAGTAAAATAAAGAAAGTAGCAATAATTTCAAGAGCAATATGCAAAGAATAAAATAGCTTAGTATCCCAGAAATCAGATGATCCTATTTGTTACATTTTTATCCCTTTTATAGGGATATTCTCCTAGTACAACATTTGTATTTCTGTCATGATAGCCTATTTAATGTTTAATTATTACATTAATGAGGCGTTACAATGGTGAATAGTAACTGTTATTTTAGGAGTTACATAACGTACAAGACATTGATTGCTGATCTTCGAATTGGCCCATTATTGCGTCCAGATTCGTTGTGACTGTGTCTCTTCTTCTTTGATGATCTTTCCGCGGCTAATTTCTTGTATTGACCGTACCTTTTTATCCTGTGTCTCCTTGGTACCACCCTGCAACAGTGTCTCCCGGAGATCTGCCAAGTGCGGATCACCAAACTGCCGAGCCTTGATCTCACCCAATAATGAAGACTGAGCAACCACACATGCAAGAACTCGGCTGGGTCCTGAGAGGTTCAACCTCACCAGGTGATTAGCCAAGGACTGAATTTCCAAAGCCAGTGGTCTCTCCTCTACTGAAATGAAAGCCAAGCTACCCATACTCTCCGCCTTCTTGCTTAAGGAATCTGCAACAACATTTGCCTTGCGCGCATGATAAAGAATGGTGATATCAAAATCCTTCAGCAGCTCAAGCCATCTACGCTGCCTCAAATTAAGATCCCTCTGCTTGAACAAGTGCTGCAAACTGCGGTGGTCTGTATAAACCTCACAGGGCACCCCATACAAGTAGTGCCTTCAAATCTTAAGAGCATGAACAATCGCCGCCAACTCCAAATCGTGCACACGGTAATTTTTCTCATAAACCTTAAGCTGACGTGAAGCATATGCAATAACTCGGCCATCCTGCATAAATACACATCCCAAACCAACGCGTGAGGCGTCGCAATAAGCTGTATATATCCTATAACCGAAAGGGAATACTAGAATTGGTGTTGTGGTCAAGGATGTCTTGAGCTTCTGGAAGCTCGCCTCACACTCATCGGACCATCGAAATGGGGCATTCTTCTGGGTCAATCTAGTCAGAGGGGCTACAATGGATGAAAAACCCTCCACAAATCGGTGATAATAACCTGCCAGTCCCAAGAAGCTCATGATCTCTATCGCTGAAGTAGGGCGTGGCCAACTCTGAACTGCCTCAATCTTCTTAGGATCCATCTCGATACCCTCTACGGATTCCCTATGTCCCAAGAATGCCACATAATCCAACCAGAGCACACACTTGGAGAACTTAGCGTAAAACTTCTGTTTCCGCAAGGTCTGGAGCACCACTCTCAAATGCTGCTCGTGCTCCCCCAGACAACGTGAGTAGATCAGAATGTCATCAATAAAGACAATGACAAAAGAATCAATATAAGGCTTTAACACCCTGTTCATCAAATCCATAAATGTCGTTGGGGCATTAGTCAATCCAAAGGACATCAGGAACTCATAATAACCATATCTCTTACGGAAGGCAATCTTAGGAACATCCAAGTCCCGAATCTTTACCTGATGGTACCCCGATCTCAGGTCAATCTTAAAACACCCGAGCACCCTACAACTGGTCAAACAAATCATCGATACGCGGCAACGAGTACTTTTTCTTAATAGTGACTTTGTTCAACTAGCGGTAGTCAATACACATCCGCATAGTCCCATCCTTCTTTTTCACAAATAACACTGGAGCACCACAAGGCGACACACTCGGTCTGATGAACCCCTTAGCTAACAAATGCTCAAGATGTTCTTTCAACTCCTTTAATTCCTTCGAAGCCATACGGTATGGGGGAATAGATATAGGTTGGTTGCCTGGAGCTAAGTGAATGCAAAAATCAATGTCACGATCCGGTGGCATGCTTGGATGGTCTGAAGCAAACACATCAGCAAACTCTCGAACTACCGGCACTGAATCAATCATCGGAGACTCGACGGTGGTGTCTCGTACTTAAGCGAGATAAGACAAACAACCCTTCTCGACCATACGTCGAGCCTTCAGGGAAGAAACAACCCGACTAGCTGCACTGATCGAGGAACCTCTCCACTCCAATCTCGGCAACTCAGGCATGGCTAGAGTAACAATCTTGGCATGGCAATCTAGGATGGCATGATAAGGAGATAACCAATCCATGCCCAGGATGACCTCAAAATCAATCATATCAAGTAACAATAGGTCTGCTCGGGTCTCGAACCCATAGAATCTGGTCCACAATCACAAAATCGTCCACAGGAGTGGACACATAAGTAGGAGTACCCAAGGACTCACGAGGAATATCCAGGAAATGAGCAAACAGGGCTGATACATATGAATAAGTGGATCCTGGGTCAAATAATACCGAAGCATCCCTACCGCATACTTAAATAATACCTGTGATCACGACATATGAGGCCATTGCATCTGGTTTGGCCGGGAAAGCATAGAATCTGGATGAAGCACCGGACGACTGACCTCAACCAGAATGGACCGGAGCTGACTGGGCTCCCCCTGCCTGGCCTCCACCTCTACGACGACCTCTACCAGCCTGTCCTCCACCTCTAGGTGGCCGAACCGTCGGTGCTAAAACCATAGGCTGGTTACTCTGCTGCACTGCCTTGCCCCAAAGCCTGGGACAAGTCCTCTTTATATGGCATGGATCCCTGCACTCATAACAACCTCTCAGCACCATAGCCTGGTGCCCTGAAGAAGAACCCTGAATAGCTGGAGGACGGTATGAACTCTCTGGCATAACACTGAAAAAAGAGCTGGAAGGCCCCTGATGTCCAGAATACTCGCCGGATGAACCCTCAATAGTTGGTGGGCGATAAGAACTCTCCGGAATAGTGCTGAAATAAGGCCTCACCAGAGCACCTCGAGGAGATGGTGGGGGTGCTGAATATGGGGGCCTACTGAGCTGGCCCCTACCAAACTGACCTCTGCCCCTAGCTAGAGCACCTCTGAAATCCCTAGAAAACCGAGCTCTCTTATCCTGCTTCCTCTGCTCTTAGCTCCTCAATCGATAGCCCTCAATCCAGCGAGCAATCTCTACTACAAGATGATAAGGAGTCCCCATCTCCACCTGTCGAGCCATGTTGACCCTAATACCTGTCGCACCCCCTTTTTCTAAATTCCTTACGGGGTCAGTCAAGGGTTTTGACATTATTGGGACAACCTGTTTCCTTTAAGGAAAGGGGTATGCATGTTTTAAAGAGTCGCCACCTAACGAGTTAAGGTGAATTAGGGCACGTGAAGGTGTTAGGCACCCCTCAGAATCCACAACTGTGGTTCCCAGCCAAAAAACTTTGTGAAGTTGTACAATAGCAAATTAATGTTTAAGAAAAGTAAATAATTTGAAAGATTTGCAATCTAAGTTTGAAACATTTAATAGCTAAGCAAAAAGTTTTTTTTTTGAAATAGTTACACTCTAAACATGGATATGGGATAGGGGATGTCCTAGATTTGTTTGTCATATGGATCACATCAATGCAATACCCGGTATGTCATTCCTCAAAGAGGGGCTACACGTGGTATTAGCACACCGGTCATCATATCCATATCTACCCTTACCACCCCGTAAAGGTAATTAAAAACGAGTGTTGGTCAGCGACCTCTATTGCGTGTTGTTACCCGTCCCTTTCTATAATCCTGGAGGAGTTTAGGATTTCTATCCTATGAGGGAGGTTCTAGGCAGACCTTTACGTTTAAAGGAAAAATACTAAGGCGACAGATAAAAACAAATAGGAATGCAATTAAGGGAAATCATAGAAAGCAGGTAGAAGGCTCAGATATACCTCCACAAGTAATGCACATAGACAACACGACTCATACACAGATAAGGTCCATATTTAGTTTCAGAATCCTAAGGCATGGTATCTAGGTGATTTTAATATGTAAACAGATAGAAGGTTTGTTCCTTTACTGAGGAAGGGAATCCTAATCAGTTTTTCCTACTGATTTTAAACATGTTGATTGTTAGGCAGCGTACATAAAGAAGCAGATTTCCAGTTTTAATGAATTTAGCACCTAAGTCTTGCCTAGGTGTAAGACAATGTTCCAGTTATCAGAGTTACTTAGAGGGAACTGTTTGAAATTTTATTACTAAACATGTTGTTCTAAGTGTTCAGAATTCAGGAATTGTTACAAGTTGTTTCCAGGACTGAGTAAAATTGTTTTTATCAATAATTAGACTAGAGTGCTTAAGCGGACAAGAATGCAATCCTACATGCATAATATCTAATGCATAGAAAATGCAAAGTGATGTATATGCAAGACCTAGACAAAATCGTTTTCTAAATGCATAAGTGTTACAACGTTTGAACATGCTTTCAGAATATGCAGAAGATATGAAAAGGACTTGTTTATTAGCCTTGTCTTTTATCCTAAGGCAGGATATCTAAGTGTACATGGCAGCGCATAATCATGATGGTAAAGTACTAGTTATTGGCACATTTTAACACAGGAATTTTTTAAGTGATATAAGAATAGGATGCACCTGTTGAAACAGTAGACATGAGACCTAAGAGGCATGGTTTCTAATGCATGCATGAATCCCAAGCATGGTTTTTATTGCACAATTAGGAATATAAACCTAATAACATGTTTTCTACCCGTTAATAATTATAGCTTGCATATTTTCCCCTTCCCTTTTCACTATCCATCCCCGGAGTTGTTTACAATAATTATTACAAACCATTTGCACAAATTACATACTTGAAATGAGAAAAGAAGAAGTTATACTATAGGGACCCTACTGATAGGCCCAGAATCTCCAGAGTACCTCAAATTCCATCGGTTCACAGCCTTTCATATGATCCAGGTGTGTCAGAGTTCCCTAAGGATATCAAGGGATCCCGGGCAGTGCTCACACCCAGATTCATAACCAAACTTGAGTAAGTGTAGTGTGGAAGGGCCAACTTTAATGTTTCAGAGTTCAGAGGGATATCATAGGGGTCCCTAAGCAGTCACACATTAAAGGGGCAGAACCTAGACTTCTAAGAGTATATGTGAGAATGCTTGACATAGTTTTGAAAGAGTTGAGTTGGGAAAACAGTTTTGAAAATGATAAGTTTGAAATAAATTTTGGAAAAACAACAGAAGAGTTTGATCTTAGTGAAAAACAGTTTTGAAAGAAATGGAGGAGAACAATTAGCAACTTAGAACCAAGTCAGCATACATAGTTCAGGGAAGCAAACACAAACATGTAATAAGGGATTGGGGAAAAGTAGGTCACTTGTGAAAGCATGTTTGCATACAAGTTAACACTAGAGAAGTACTACAGAACTTTAAACATCCATGGAAAGATGTTCACGCCAAGAACCCATCAAGAAACACATTGAGGGGTGCTAAAAGGGGGGTACATAACAGACAGGGTCACACATAGATTCAGGGAGGATTCATGAACATAGCATAGTTCAGGATTACATAGCAAACAAGTGGCACAAATACATACCTACAGTGTGCAGGGAATCTTGGGTAAGGCAGGAGTGTAGTGAAATATATAGGAAAGCAGTAGATATGCTGAACTAAACGGAAAGGGTAATCACATGGTAAAATAGACATGCCAATTGCAAGATAGACAACGGAACCACAAGTAGAAGCATAAGACAATCAAAAGGAATTGCAATACAAATAGAAACATATTGTTTTGGAGGCTTTAAGTTAAACTGGAAACATACCAGTTAAATGAGAGAATAGGTGCAGAGTAATAGAGTGAAGAGAAGTATGGTGTAGAGAAGTAGAGCAGTAGAGTGTATAATTACTCAGTATTAGTTTTTAGCCAATTGAGTATAGCAAGTAACAGTAGGAAGAACAAGAGAGAATATATGTGTGTGTGTGTAAGAGAGTTCAGAACAGTAAATCGTTCCTCCTTACTAATGAAAGAGTAGAGGTATTTATGGTTTAAAACAGGCAAGAGAATTAAGGTAATAAGTACTAACTTAGCCCAGTTATAGAAAAAATACCCAATCAGAATCAATCAAGACCCCAACTCCCTGTAATTAGGGAGTCATAGTTCAAACGGGTACAAGTTGTACTAAACAAGGAAAAGAATCAATTACAAGAATGATTTTTCCATAATATGAGTAATAAAAGCATGTGGCATGTAATAAAGACTAAGTACATAATACATAATTAAGGCAAGTACATGTTAAATAACTGACAGCATATTCATACATATTAAAATAAAGCAGAGTATGATTTTAATTCTTAAAATTAGTCAAGGGGATCTCGAATGAGATTAAAATCATAGGGAATCAAGGCTATGCAAGGAAAGTATCACACAAACAAGGAAATAATTCAAAATCTGTAAAGAGTTATAAATAAAATACACAAAATCACAGTCTTTTAAGGAAAGTATCGCAGGTCTAAGGAGAATACACAAAATCAGTATAAACCCTAAGCAAGTAGTTAAAAGAACAATAGAGATTCAGAAACCTTAGCAACAAATTAGAGTAAGAAGCATAGAACACATAGGACATTCATGAAAGTCCATAAAGTTCATGAGAGACACGCAAACAACATTGCAAACAGATTCAAACTTTCAAATCGAACCTAGAAGTATTAGGGTTTCTTAACAAAAATGAATTGAACAAGAGGAAAGACTCAGGTGATGTTTAAACATGCTAAAATCAAAAAGTAATTGCTAAAAATTAGAAAGAAATCATTTTGCAAAAGGGTTTTGATACCCTAGTCTGGAAAATGAAGAAATCGTTTGAAATCAAAGAAATATTTTGAGGAAAATATATGAGAACCTTAAAAGCCACATAGATCTGTCACAGATCTAAAAAGATCGGAGGATTTATAGCTAGGTTTTGCCGTGAAAACCCAAAGGAGGAGAAGAAAACTCAAAATATTGCCGGCTTTAGGCCAGAAAGTGTAAAGGTCTTACTCGAACGACCATAAGTGGCCGGAAAAGATGGCATGAGATCGGGGATGGGAGTGAACCGCCTTTGGGTCACTTGAGAACCTCAATCGGTGACACGAGTGTGAAGGATGGAGCCATAAGGTCGATGAGAGGTGGAACCTCCATGGATTTCGGAGAGGGGGTGGCCGGAGAAGGGTGATAAAGGCTTCAGTAGATGAAGCGTCTCGATAGAGGTGAGAGGATTCATAGAGAGAGACCATTGAGTGTTACAAATGAGGGGGAAATGAAACGGGGGGGGGGGGGGAGTCTTTAGGAGTTAATTAAGGAAATGATTAATCTGGGCCGTTGATTTGAATTAATCAATGGCTCAGATCGAATGAGGGATTGGGCCTGGTAATTTGTGAAGACTGGGCTTGATAGTTAGGCTAAATAAATGGGTTGGGGGTCCGGATTAATTAGGCTAGAATTAAAATTAAAGTGGCTACTTGTTAAATACCCGTTAAAAATAGATAAATATTTTATAAAAATAGTTAATAATTATTAAAAAAAATTGATTCTTAATAAATTATATCGAAATGATTATTGAGTATTTAAAAATACAAACGACTAATTGCTGAGTAAAAATGGCATAAAACATATAATTAGGCTATAATTGCAATTATAGCCAAATAGTGCCAATTTGGCTAATTCTGAAATAATTTGGTCTTAATAGGACCAAAAATGATATATTAAATCAATAAATGGTTTTGAAATCATTTGTAATGCAATTTATGATTAATTATTAGAGATGAAAATATTGGATAAATTAAAGTAAATTAATAAAAATATGAGAAAATTATAGAAAAATACTAAGTGTTATAAAAATCTGATTTTGAAGGTATATATGCAAAATTTTAAAATAATTTGAGGAAAAATTGGGTATGCACAGCTGCCCCTGTTTACCCGGGAAGGATGAAAGAGCTGTCGGGTAAAGATATGATGGCCAATTTTGACCGAGCGAAACAGTTTGAAGAGATTTTGGTCGCACCCTGGTTTCTGAGTTGCCTACATATACCTGGTTTTACAGGAATCATGTCATATGTAGTTCAGGACTCATCCGTGACGTATACCGACATAGTTTTTACAAGAACAGACGCAACATATGGGGTTGGATGAGTGAACGATTTACATGAATGGTTAAGAGAACTGGAGCGGGACTGCTCCTGCTAGGATAGTCGTTGCTCTCCGCATTACTTGCAAATAAGCAATACAAGCATATATTGTGCGTAAAGTAAAACATGATGCAAGTTCACGTTGGACCATGAATGCTATCTTCGGACGGTTAAAGATGACTTCCTCAGACCATGATGTCCTGGGCCATGAATTGTTTGATGCAGGGTTCGCAGGCCATGAAATGATGTTCTCGGGCCATGAGGATGGTACCTTCGAATGATAACGCCTTTGAATAATGATATACAAAATTGAGAGAGATCCTCAGGCCATGACATGGTGTTCTCGGGCTATGAAAATGGTGCCTCCGAACAATGACGCCTTTGGATAGGTTGGAGATATCTCAGCCCATGATAAATGTAGTAGTATGATGCTGACAAGACAGAGCTTAGTCTTGCGAATGGAAGGGCAGAGCTTAGCCCGAAAGATAAGCGAAGTAAATAATTCTTGAGACAACACTCAGTCTCAATGAAAAGTAAATTGGAGGGAGAGCTTAGCCTCGGAAGGCAGAAAAGTAGCCTTATGAAAATGGAGGTAGAGCTTAACCTCAAGCAGATAGAGATAGAACTTAGTCTCGGAAGGCAGAAAGATATCCTTATGCAGATGGAGACAGAGTTTAGTCTCGGGAGGCATAAAGGTAGCCTTATGCAGATCGCAGGCAGAAAGGTAGCCTTATGTAGATGCCGATAGAGATAGAGCTTAGTCTCGGAAGCCAGAAAGGTAGCCTTATGCAGATGGAAGGCAGAAAGGTAGCCTTATGCATATGCATATGGATATAGATCTTAGTCTCGGAAGGTAGAAAGGTAGCCTTATGCAGATAGAAGGCAGAAAGGTAGCCTTATGCAGATGCAGATGGAGACAAAGCTTAGTCTCGGGAGGCAGAAAGGTAGCCTTATGCAGATGAAAGGTAGAAAGGTAGCCTTATGAAGATGCAGATGGAGACAGAGCTTAGTATCGGAAGGCAGAAAGGTAGCCTCATGAAGAGAACTAAATAACAAATGATAGTAGAAATTCTTAGCTGGTAGTAAATTGCGATATTGTGACTGTTGTGATTGTGAAGCATCGTTTTGTTTGTGCTGATAATAAATGTCGACGGATGCGACGGTTTTTGAGAATTGTATCTTTGAAGAATATCTGTCTTTCGGGCGGATAGTGTGTTTTGGGCCTTTGCCATCTTTCGTGCCTGCATCCAAAGAAAAATCGTGAGTTCTGTAAATGGGGGAGGTTAGTTTGTATCCCGGCTGGCTTTGCCTGATTCGTTCTGCTTGATCTGATGATATAATTCGTATCATTGGGGTAGCATTTAGTAAACAAGGTTGTTTCAAGAATAAGTATGCATGATTTTGTATAGTATAAATATATGATTTAAAATTGTTTTATATGAACCAACGACTGTGACATGGTTCAGGACATTTCAACCTCTCCTGCTATGGAATTTTGAGGGTCCTCCTCAAAATTCTACCACAGTTTGATGGGTTGACGCTTCTGACTGTTGCACATGCGGCGATCGACTGATCTTGCTTCGGAATTTTGAGGGTCCTCCTCAAATTCTGCCCCAGTTTCCGATTGCGGAGGAAAATGAAAATTTTATTGAATTGTGATCGAACCCATAGGGCTGCCTACGTATTCCCTTCTTAAATGGGAATCAGGTCAGGCGTAGTTCAATTTACATCATTGACAAAGGCATACAAAATTACACATAATAGCGTTTGACTGCATCTGAATTGATTGGCTTCGGCCAGACTTCTCCATCCATTTCTGCAAGTATAAGTGCTCCTCCTGTTAGTACTCGGTGAACCATGTATGGAACTTGACAGTTGGGAGAGAATTTCCATTTGGTTTCATCTTGATGTGGAAAGATCTTATTTAACACCAGCTGCCCCGGTGTGAACTGTCTTGGTTTGACCATTTTTTTGAAAGCTCGGGTCATTCTATTCTGATAAAGTTGACCATGACACACTGCATTCATCCTTTTTCCGTCTATGAGGGCCAGTTTCTCATAACGGCTCATTACCCACTCTACGTCGCTGAGCTCAACTTCTTGTATGATTCTTAGGGAAGGGATCTCTACCTCTGCGGAAATTGCGACTTCTGTACCATAAACCAGCATGTAAGGGGTTGCCCCGGTTGATGTGCGAACAGTAGTGCGATAGCCCAGTAGAGCAAATGATAACTTCTCATGCCATTGCTTGTGCTTTTCTATCATCTTCCTCAATATCTTGTTGATGTTCTTATTGGCGGCTTCTACATCTCCATTCATCTGAGGTCTGTAGGCTATGGAATCTTGTGCTTGATTTTGAAAGTCTCACACATATCCTTCATCAGGTCGCTGTTGAGGTTAGAACAATTATCGGTGATGATTGACTCTGGAACTCCGAACAGACAGACAATGCGGTCGCGGACAAAGTCTTCCACGACTTTCTTAGTTACTACTTTGTAGGATGCTGCTTCGACCCATTTAGTGAAATAATCGATTGCTACTAGGATGAACCTGTGTCCGTTGGAAGCAGTGGCTCGATTTTTCCAATAACGTCCATGCCCCATGCGGCGAACGGCCATGGTGAGCTTGTTGCATTGAGCTCGTTTTGGGGTACCTTTATCATATCTGCATGCACCTGACAACTGTAGCATTTCCGGACGTACTGGATGCAGTCCGTTTCCATTGTCATCCAAAAATAACCGGCTCTAAGTATCTTCTTAGCCAAAACAAAGCCATTTATATGCGGGCCACATGTCCCAGCATGTATCTCTTCCAGTAGCTTGGAGGATTCCTTTGCATCGACATATCTCAATAGTCCCAGGTCGGGAGTCCTCCTGTACAAGATTCCTCCACTGTGAAAGAAGTTGTTGGACAATCTCCGTAGCGTGCGTTTCTGAATTTGATTTGCAAGCTCTGGGTATTTTCCCTTTGACAAATACTCTTTGATATCATGAAACCAAGGTTTTCCGTCTACTTCTTCTTCAACATGGGCACAGTATGTCGGATGGCTATTGATCTTCACTGGAATAGGATCAATGAAATTCTTATCTGGATGCTGAATCATAGAAGATAGAGTGGCCAATGCATCGGCGAACTCATTATGGACTTTGGGGACGTGCCAAAATTCTGTCTTCGTAAACCTCTTTCTTAATTCCTACACGTGGTGCAGATATGGCAGTATCTTGGAATTCTTGGTTTCCCACTCTCGTTTTACCTGATGTATGAGCAAGTTTGAGTCACCAATCACTAACAACTCTTGGATGTTCATATCAATGGCCATGTTGAGCCCTAAGATGCATGCTTCATATTCTGCTATATTGTTGGTGCAGGGGAATCTGAGTTTAGGGGATACCGGATAGTGTTGACCAGTTTCTGATATCAGGACAACTCCAATTCCAACTCCCTTGAAATTCGTCGCTCCGTCGAAGAACATTCTCCAACCATCATAGGATTTTGCAATGTCCTCTCCTATGAATGATACCTCTTCATCGGTGAAATACATTTTCAGAGGTTCATATTCTCCATCCACATGGTTTTCAGCAAGATGGTCTGCCAATGCTTGTCCCTTGACCGCATTTTGAGTCACATAGATAATGTCGAACTCACTCAGCAAGATCTGCCACTTGGCGAGCTTGCCAGTGGGCATGGGTTTCTGAAAGATGTATTTCAAAGGATCCATCCTGGATATGAGATATGTTGTGTAGGCACAGAAGTAATACCTCAGCTTCTGGGCTACCCAAGTTAAAGCAGAGCAGGTGCGTTCCAATAGAGAGTATCGGGCCTCGTATGGAGTGAACTTCTTACTTAGATAATAAATAGCTTGCTCTTTTCTTCCTGTTTTGTCGTGCTGCCCCAGAACGCAACCGAAAGCTCCATCTAGTACTGCAAGATAGAGTATCAAAGGCCTACCGGGCTCAGGTGGTACCAGGACTGGTGGTGTTGACAAGTATTCCTTAATTCTGTCGAAGGACTTTTGGCAATCCTCGGTCCATTTGGTTGCAACGTCCTTCTTCAGCATCTTGAATATCGACTCACATATAACTGTAGATTGTGCTATGAACCGGCAGCTGTAGTTAAGGCATCCCAGGAAATTCAACACATCTTTCTTGTTCCTTGCAGTGGTAATTCTTAGATGGCTTTGACTTTTGACGGATCCAGTTGTATCCCTCGACGACTGACAATGAACCTGAGCAATTTCCCAGCAGGAACTCCGGATTCACACTTGACATGGTTTAGTTTCAGATTGTATTTCCGCAACCTACGGAAGAACTTTCTCAAATCTGCTATATGGTCGGTGGCCTTCTTGGACTTGATAATGACATCGTCCACATATACCTCGATCTCTTTCTATATCATATCGTGGAAAATAGTGGTCATAGCTCTCATATAGGTGGCCCCAACATTCTTTAGGCCGAATGGCATCATCTTGTAACAGTAAACTCCCCATGGCGTAATGAAAGCCGTTTTCTCAGCATCTTCCTCATCCATCCAGACCTGATGGTAACCAGCGAAGCATTCGACGAATGACTGCAATTCATTCTTGGCGCAATTTTCAATCAAGATGTGTATGTTTTGCAAAGGGAAGTCATCTTTCGGACTGGCCAGGTTGAGATCCCAGTAGTCGACACAGACTCTATTCTTCCCATTCTTTTTTGGAACTGGCACAATATTGGCTAACCATGTCAGGTATTCCACTACCCTGAGAACTTTGGCGTTGATCTGTTTGGTGACTTATTCCTTGATTTTCAAACTCATGTCAGGTTTGAATTTTTTGAGCTTTTGCTTTACCGGCGTACACATTGGATTGGTTGGTAATTTATGAGAAACAATGGACGTACTCAGACCAGTCATGTCATCGTACGATCATGCGAATATGTCCTCATAGCCATTCAGAAATTCTGTTTATTCCCCCTTCTCTGAGGGCGACAAATGAATGTTGATGCGAGTTTCCTTGGCATTTTCTGAATCTCCCAAGTTGACAATTTTGGTCTCGTCCAGGTTGGACTCAGGCCTGTTCTCAAAATTGTCGACTTCTTTGACGATCTCGTCACGTATATCATCTTCTTCCTCTGAATCAAAGTCCATTTGTTGCACTGTCTTATTTGATGTCACAGTCGTCGGTTCATCCAGACAAGTAATAGTAATGCTGTATAGATAAAGTAGTGAGAGAAAAATGATAGTAATAAATATAGATTCATAAAACATAAAAGTGCTTTTGATAAATGGAACAAGTGTTTTTGATCATTTAAGCTCTTATTGCAGGAATAGAAAAAGTGCGAGAAGGAAATCATTTAGTAAAACAAATGAACAATGCTTGTTTAGCCTTTCTACCGCGAGGCTTGTCGGGCGCTGGCTGTCCTGACAGTCCAATTCTTGAGAGATGCTCCTCTACTCACGGCCTGTATGGAAGAGCCTTCCTCCCCCTCCTCCTCTAGAATGATGCAACAATCCATGTCACTGTCTTCCAAGAATAAATCCCTCAACGCCACAAGTGCCTCTTCTTCCTCTGACCCATAAATAATGCCGACCTACTGAAAGGTCTGCTCCAGATGAGGTATCGGCTTCTCCAGTGGGTAATAGCGACCGCGCCATGGTAGCGTCCAGTTCTTGAACTCGTCCCAAGTATATTCGTATCCTAGACCGAAGGTGGTTCCATGTTTCTTGATCTTTATGGGTTTGGAGATTCCTTGGAGGTTCTTGCCGAGCCCTTTACCTGGCTCATACCCTCTCTAGTTCATCATGCTCGCGATCTTGCTATCCTACCATTTGTCTTTTTCTATGGCATTGATTCGTTCAATGTGGTGGTAAGTTTCTCCACCTAGCTTCCTTCTTCCTTCGACCACTAGAATAGTCTGGCGACTGTAAATAGGGTTGCTTCCATCGCCATGAATGATTACTTCTTGGTGGTTCCATTCAAACTTCAAAGCTTGATGCAGCGTTGATGCTATATCTCCAGCAGCATGTATCCATGACTGTCGTAATAGCAGGTTGTAGGACGCTGATATGTCTATCACTTGAAAATCCACCTCAAACCATGTAGGCCCACTTGCAAGCAAAGGCTGATTTCGCCGATGGTGGACCTTTGTGAACCATCAAAAGCCTTCACGTTCATTGAACCTTCCCTTATCCCATGTAGCTCTTTGCCCAATTTTTTGAGCGTTGTCAACGGATAAATTTTGAGACTGGATCCCCCATCAATTAGAATCCTGGTGATGAAATAATTTTCACAGTGCACAGTGATGTGCAAGCCCTTGTTGTGACCCAGCCCCTCAGGTGACAGCTCGTCCTCGTGAAAGGTGATTTTATGGCTCTCCAGCACCTGGCCTACCATATTGGCCATTTCCCCACTAGTTATATTGTTTGGCACGTACGCTTCATTCAGCACTTTCAACAAAGCATTTATGTGTGCCTCTGAATTTTGTAGTAGGAAAGAATAGATATCTAAGTCGGGGTCTTGTTCAGCTGGTCGATGATAGAGTACTCCTTGGCCTGCACCTTCCTCCAAAGGTCATATGTACCTGTCTCAATAATGGGTGGCCTGTTGGAAGCCTGTTTGCTTTATTCAGCCAAATGTTCAGGCGTATAGACTCTACCAGTCCTTGTCATACCCTCTACCGCAGTAGCTTCTTCAATCTTGACTTTACCCTTCCTTCTTGCCTCAACTACATAATCCCATGGTAAAACATTTATATAGAAGGGTGGCGTGGTTGATACCACCACCGTAATTAGTGCAGCTACCCTCACTTCGAACGGAACATGTGCCTTAGCAGGTGGCAGATTTGCAACCTCAAATGTGCGGACGCATTTGCCGGTGGCATGACTTCAACCTCAATTGGTGCAGGTGCCTTTGCAGGTGGTGCTGCTTCAAACTCAAGAGGTACAGACACATGTACCTCACCATCCTCAGACGGCTGAATCTGGACTATGATTGGGTTGAGAGTAACCATTGGTTTCTTTGGGTCATCGCCTTCTATGATCAACCCAATCGACCCCTCGGGATCCCAATCTTTTTCTACTTCAATCACGTGGATGCCTCCACCCTTATGGTCTGGGAGTGGATTGTTGTGGACGTTGGGAGTGGACTCCTTTTCTACAATGATCTTGTTGTCAATCAAGGACTGTATCTTATCCTTCAAGGAGCGGCACTCTTCGATCGTGTGTCCTTTCATGCCGGAGTGGTATGCACATGATTTATTTGGGTTAACCCACTAGGAAGAATTCTCAAGGTTTACGGCAGGGATGGGGGTGACATAACCAGCAGCCTTTAATTTCTCATACAGTTGGTCGATCGGTTCGATGATGGCAGTGTATTTCTTAGGAGGTCTTCGGTCAAAATTGGGCCGAGGTCTAGGTAAGTTTTGGCGTGCAGGGGTGACTGATAGTGGGATAGTTGAGGGTTGTAGGTATGGTAGACAGGAGCAGGCTGTGAATATCTGTATGAAGTGGGTTGATAGGTAGATGGCGGGGGTGATTGATATGTTGGTGGTGGTGTTTGGTATGAGGGCGAGGGTGCTTGGTAGTTTTGGGTTGGTTGATATGTAAGTAGGGGTGTTTGGTAGGTTTGGTATTTAAGCGGAGATTTGGTTCTCTGTGCAACCATCACGGCCCCCACATCCTTTTTCTTGGACACACCACCAGACTGTAGGGCCTTATTTGTAGCTTGTAAGGCTTCAAAATTGGTGACCATACCGCTTTTGATTCCTTCCTAGATCCTCTCACCCAATTTGATAATATCTGAGAACTTATGATTCTCGATCACCATCAACCGCTCATAGTATTGTGGATCTTGAGCTCGGACAAAGAACTTATTCACCTGTTCCTCGTCTAAGGCGGGCCATACCTTAGCGACTTCAGATCTCCAGCGAGTAGCATACTCGCGGAAAGTCTCCGTAGGCTTCTTCTTCATATTCTTGATGTAGAACACATCAGGTGTGTTCTCTATGTTAAACCTGAATCGGACCATAAAATCGGACGCCATGCTTACCCAATTCGACTATTTCCTGGGGTCTTGGCTGATGTACCAAGACAAAGCATCTCCTGTCAAGCTCCTCATGAACAGCTGCATGCAGATCTTTTCATCTTTCCCTACTCCAACCAGCTTATCACAGTAGGTCCTCAAATGGACCCTTGGATCACCTGTACATTCGAACATTTCGAACTTTGAAGGTTTTGTACCCTTCGGGCAGTTCGACATCGGGATGTATGCAGAGTTCTTCATAGTTCAGCCCCTCGACTCCTTTGCTTCCCTCAACGCCTTGAACCCGACTGGTCAGCTTCTTAAGTTCCTCAACCAAGTTCCTAATGAGCAAATCCTTTTCACTAGACTCAGGTGTGTATGAGATGGGCTGAGTGGAATGCGGCATAGTTTCCACGTAGATGGGGTTGTTGTGATGGCTTGGTGAATGGGTGTAGAGGTAGTCATTTGTGGAGTTTCGTGGTTCTGGGATGAGTAGTGGAGTATTCCTTGGAGTTTGGGAGGCATTGCATTGTGTTTGAAGGGTTTGATTCTTTGGTGGAGTGGTGTGGTGATGAGTTGTGGGATGATTTTGCTTGTTTGGGGTGTTCTGAGGAGGTATGGGATTTTGGGTGTTGGGGTGGTTGACGTCTGGGACACTGAGTGTGAATGATAGATTTGCCAGATTTCGAACTTGATCAAGTTCTTCCTGGAATTTCAGCAACTTCTGTTCTAGCTGCAATATAGTCTCATTCTGAACCCGAATACCCTGGTCGTCAACGGCATCTACCCGTTCAACTATGTTCTCTTTCATGATGTTCCCTGAATCTTCCATTTTCTTTTTGCCTTTGGGAGGACTAGCAGGAGGAGAGGGTGGAGGGCCCCTGGATCTTGTGAGGTAGGATGATGAGGCCAGAGTGCACGAACCAACCTTTGGGGAGGGGAATAATAAAAAGAATGAAAAAAAAACAAAAACAAAAGGTAGCCAAGTCAGTGAGGATTATGAAAAGTATTGCGTTATTTAAACATATAGTGCGAGAATATAGAGCGTGTCCTAATTTGGGGAGCCTCGTTGTGCCCGAGGTAGTCTTAGCGACAAATAAATTTGGAGAACTGAAATGCCAAAATGCCTCATTTCATTAATGTAAAAATAGACAAATCTAAAACGACACTAAATAAGCAGGAAATAAAATCACTAATGGCCATGGACCTCATTACATTAATAAAACGAAAAAGGATATCCTATCTACTTGGTCCCAGAAGGACCTTCCCCAGATTCGGCATCCTTGATTCCCTCGAACAAGTTTCCCAGCTCGTGAAGTCCTAGCAGTAGATATGCTTTGGCTAGATGTCCACCTTCGTTCCCCCAACCTTTTGACACTCTTCAACCCTCTTGATGAACTTACCCTCCAGCTCGACTATGCCTCATTCCAAGTATCCCAAATTCAATCGACTTCTAGTTGGACTCGTGTATCTCGCGGTGCTTATTCTCGCATTCACGGATCCTTTTGCGCAGTTTATTGTACTTGACCTGAGCCTCGTCCTTTCCGTCTATGATCCTGTGGACTTGGATGAACCCCAGCCTGCCTAGACCATCCCAGTTGTCTTCTAACCACCCTGAGTAGAAAGGTGTACAACGTGCATGGTATCGGTCTGGTTCAATCATGTCTTTCTCCATTATGATATTACAATGCCACATGTGTTGGGCTTGACACTTGTGAGGACTATCATCATTCTGAAAGTCGGCTCGGAAATGGCTCATCTTGTCGACCCTTGGTATGACTTGCTTTCTGCCCGTTTGTCTCATAACCCGGAGAGGGACATAAGGATATGTTCCCCTTAGACCAATTAGTATGAAGAATGGTGCATCCCTGGACCGGACGATGAACTCTTCTGTTGGAAACAACTCGAACATCCATTGAACTTGCTCTTCAGTCAGATTATCGAAGAACTCAACCCACTCTTTGGCATTCTCAGGCTGAGCAAACTTGTGAGGGATATAAGTCATTCGCTTTGGGTGATGGAAAGCGATGTGGTCATTCCACGCCCTTCGTGGAAACTCTTGCCGATATTGGCCTTTTTGAAGATGTTCTAAAAGCTAGAGTTGAAGTAATAGGTTGCAGCCCTCGAAATTCTTTGCTCCTATTTGGCATTGTTCTAAGGCTCGATAGATGTCTGGGATGATCATAGGAACGATGCTGAAAGTCTGCCCACTAATTCCCTCCATTAAGGTCTTGGTTACCATAGCCAACCTAGTGTGGATTCTCTCTTTCTTTGTTGGAAATACAATCAGACCAACGAAGCAAACTATGAAAACGAAGACCCTACGGTGAATGTGTCCCAAGGATGTGATAGCGAATTCGTCATGGAAGGTACGATATGATTTGTTGTCACCGTATCTTTCATACAAATAGTCGAAAGAGATGTATGACTCCTTCATACACCCTAGCTCTGCGTTCTTCTTTAAACCCATCATTTTCAGGAAACCCTTGCATGTGCGGTTCTCGAGCATTAGGTAACTAGGAGTCTCCAAAAGTAATCCTGCCAATCTTCCTACTTCTTCTAGCAATGGTGTCATTTCGATGTCCCCAAAATGGAAGACAGTCCTTTCACTATCCCAGAATAAAGTGGCAGCCTCTATCATCAAGTTATTAGGCTGGATGTCCAGGAGGGACGGTAGATTACCCAAATATTTCTTAACAAGAGTTTTATCACTAGAATGCAGGTCCTCCCACCAATTCAGAAGCTTTGGGCCCTTGCCCCCACCAGACTCGACTATTTAACACCTATGATTAGCATATAAGCATTTAGTTCTCCAAATACACAGAATGTGATGATGTCCATTGGGATTGTGAAAACCCAGTGGACTTTAGACAAAGCTATCTTAAAGGCTATCATGCGGACGACACATTAGCCTAGCTATATTTGACCATGATGCATGCAGCAGTATCACGGAGTAAGGTTTCTATGGGGTTTTAGACTGGTACCCTTGAGGGAACAACCCAAGGGGGAAAGGCACGGAACCGTCGAATGCACCGTTGATCGACTAGTTTTACCGCAAATAAATTTTTTCAAATTTAGGGAGTTATAAGATAGGAAGGGCGCAACCACTCATCAAGCGTTGCTATAAGATTTTTTTTTGGCACGAGTGGAATATGATGTTGAGCATGATTATGCAATAAATAAACAATAAAGGCATGTATTTGCACGTTGTGAAAGCAGTAAATACAACAGTTATAATTTAAAAAGCGATTACAAAGAAAGGAAACAAGAAAATATGTCAGTTTGCTTTTTGAAGAAAATTAAATGCTTGAAAGAAATAGACAATTGATTGCACATAAGGGAAAAAGGGAGGAGGTGCGAATTCACAAAGCAGTTTGAAAATGGTAAAAGCCTAAAATCCCCAGCAGAGTCACCATGCTGTCGTGCCGCCTTTTTCCAAACTCCTTACGGGGTCGGTCAAGGGTTTCAACATTATTGGGACAACTCGTTTCCTTTTGGGAAAGGGGTATGCAAGTTTTGAAGAGTCACCACCTAACGAGTTAAGGTGTGTTAGGGCACCTATTTGGGTTATTTACAAACAAGAACATACAACCACAGATAGGGTAAGGGCTTGAAATTATTCTAAGGGGAAGGTGTTAGGCACTCCTCAGAATCCACAACTGTGGTTCCCGGCCAAACAACTTTGTGAATTTGTACAAATAGCAAATTAATGTTAAAGCAAAGTAAATAATTTGAAAGATTCGCAATCTAAGTTTGAAACATTTAATAACTAAGCAAATATTTTTTTTTTTTAAAGAGTTACACTCTAAACATGCATATGGGATAGGGGATGTCCTAGGTTTGTTTGTCATATGGATCACATCAATGCAATACTCGGTATGTCACTCCTCAAAGAGGGGCTACACGTGGTATTAGCGCACCGATCATCATATCCATATCGACCCTTACCACACCGCAAAGATAATTAAAAATGAGTGTTGGTGAGCGACCTCTATTACGTGCTGTTACCCGTCCCTTCCTATCATCTTGGAGGAGTTTAGGATTTCTATCCTATGAGGGAGGTTCTAGGCAGACCTTTAGGTTGAAAGGCAAAATACTAAGGCGACATATAAAAACAAATAGGACTGCAATTAAGGGAAAGCACATAAAGCAGATAGAAGGCTCAGATATACCTCCACAAGTAATGCACATAGACAAAACGACTCATACCCAGATAAGGTCCATATTTAGTTTCATAATCCTAAGGCATGGTATCTAGGTGATTTTAATATGTAAACAGATAGCAGGTTTATTCCATAACTCAAGAAGGGAATTCTAATCAGTTTTGCCTACCGATTTTAAATCTTTTGATTGTTAGGAAGCGTACATAAAGAAGTAGATTTCCAGTTTTAACGAGTGTAGCACCTAAGGCTTACTTAGGTGTAAGACAATGTTCCAGTTATCAGAGTTACTTAGAGGGAACTGTTTGAAATTGTATTACTAAACATGTTGTTCTAAGTGTTCAGAATTCAGGAATTGTTACAAGCTATTTGCAGGACTAAGTAAAACTGTTTTTATCAATAATTAGACTAGAGATGCCTAAGAGGATGTGAATGCAATCCTACAGGCATAATATCTAATGCACAGAAAATGCAGAGTGATCTATATGCAAGACCTAAACAGGATTTTTTCTAAATGCATAAGTGTTACAACGTTTGAACATGCTTTCAGAATATGCAGAAGATATGAAAATGACTTGTTTATTAGCGTTGTCTTTTATCCTAAGGCAGGATATCTAAGTGTACATGGCAGCGCATAATCATGATGGTAAAGTACTAGTTATTGGCACATTTTAACACAAGATTTTTTTTAAGTGATATAAGAATAGGATGCACCTGCTGAAACAGTAGACATGGGACCTAAGAGGCATGGTTTCTAATGCATGCATGAATCCTAAGCATGGTTTCTATTGCACAATTAGGAATATAAACCTAATAACATATTTTCTACCCTTTAATAACTATAGCATGCATATTTACCCCTTCCCTTTTCATTATCCATCCCCGGAGTTGTTTACAATAATTATTACAAACCATTTGCACAAATTATATAATTGAAATGAGAAAATAAGAAGTTATACTATAGGGAGCCTACCGATAGGCCCAGAATCTCCAGAGTACCTCAAATGCTATCGGTTCACAACCTTTCACATGATCCAGGTGTGTCAGAGTTCCCTAAGGATCTCAAGGGATCCCAGGTAGTGCTCACACCCAGATTCATAACCAAACTTGAGTAAGTTCAGTGTGGAAGGGCCAGCTTCAATGTGTCAGAGTTCAAAGGGAGCTCATAGGGGTCCCTAAGCAGCAACTTAGAACCAAGTCAGCATACATAGTTCAGGGAAGCAAACACAAACAGGGAATAAGGGATTGGGGACAAGTAGGTCAATTGTGAAAGCATGTTTGGATACAAGTTAACACCAGAGAAGTACTACAGAACTTTAAACAACCATGGAAAGATGTTCAGGCCAAGAACTCAACAAGAAACAAATTGAGGGTTGCTAAAAGGGGGTTACATAGTAGACAGGGTCACACATAGATGCAGGTAGGATTCATGAACATAGCACAGTTCAGGATTACATAGCAAACAAGTGTCACAAATACATACCTATAGTGTGACTGGAATCAAGGGTAAGGCAGGAGTGTAGTGAAACATATAAGAAAGTAGTAGACATGCTGAACTAAAAGGAAAGGGTTATCACATGGTAAAATAGACATGCTAATTGCAAGATAGACAGCAGAACCACAAGTAAAAGCATAAGAGAATCAAAAGGAAATGCAATACAAATAGAAACATATTGTTTTGGAGGCTTTAAGTTAAACTCAAAACATACCAGTTAAATGAGAGAATATGTGCAGAGTTATAGAGTGAAGAGCAGTATGGTGTAGAGCAGTAGAATGTATAATTACTCAGTCTTGGCTTTCAGCCGACTGAGTATAGCAAGTAAAAGTAGGAAGAACAAGAGAGAATATATAAGTGTGTGTGCGAGAGAGTTCAGAACAGTAAATTGTTCCTGCTTACTAATGAAGGAGTAGAGGTATTTAAAGTTTAAAATAGGAAGGAGAATTAAGGTAATAAGTACTAACTTAGCCCAGTTATAGAAAATACCCAATCAGAATCAATCAAGACCCGTACTCCCTGTAATTAGGGAGTCATAGTTCAAACGGGTACAAGTTGTACTAAACAAGGAAAAGAATCAGTTACAAGACTGATTTTTCCATAATATGAGTAATAAAAGCATGTGTCATGTAATAAAGACTAAGTACATTGTCACGACCCAAAACTGAGGAATGAGACCAGCGCCTAATCGGATGAACCCAGTCAAGCGGACCTGGATTGCCTTTCCTACCCAACGTATTTCCCCGTGTTCATAATGTACATTTATAAGTGAAACAACATAATAGAATCAAAACATACGTTTACCATATAAGTCAAATTTCCTCTTTTAACATTTTCAACAATTAATCTTCCCAAAACATGCATTCTAAAATACAACACTCCCGATACGGGATCGTGATTACCAACGAGTCCGACAACTACCCAAAATACATATATACAACCCACATAATGTTTACTGAGCCTCTAAGAGTACTAGGAGTTTACATAGACTTGCCGGTAATAAGACCCCGGCTATACCTTTTACAACATAAGCAAAAGAGAATGATGTAGTCCACACACGGCCCCGAGAGGGAATGGGGCTCACCAGAACTGCTGAGTAGATAAAGAGGAGGCACCATTAACGGCGGGCTGAGCTACCTGCTATGAAACCACCTACATCTATATAAAAGATGTAGCGGCCCCGGCAAAAGGGACTATAGTACCGTGGAATAGTACTAGTATGTATGAACAAGCTTTACTCTAAGTAAAATCAAACAATACACAGATAGGAGACAGTCAAAGAAACCAACAAATAGTGCACAGAGATACAGAAAACACAAGTGAGAGTTCCACAGTTTCTTATGTCAATTGTTCTCCTGTTGCGGCGTGCAACTCGATCCCACCGTACAATTCACATTCCACCCTTATTCCTTCTGTTGCGGCGTGCAACCCGATCCTACCGTACAATTCACATTCCACCCTTATTCCTTCAGTTGCGGCGTGCAACCTGATCCCACCGTACAATTATATTTGATAGCAACATCAACCAATCAACTCAATCACAAAGATTTTCATCATCAAGAATATACGTTCGTTACAACCAAATAACCATGTGAGATCAAAGACACAGTAATCTTTACCAAACAATAAGTCATATACGGTATGCCATCAACATATACTTCAATTAGATAAATCCATATTTCCTTTCCATCATTTACTACACAACATTTAGCACTTAGATACACTCAACAATTGATTCGTTATCATTTCTTTCGTTTGGTACCACATCCTCTCGTACCGAGGCATTAAACATTTAACGAGCTTTGCAATGATAGAATAAGCACAAGGAATCACTTTTTCAATTTCTCATATAGCATGGTGGCATGGCAAAAAACTAGGACAATTAGAGAACAGATTCTTATGCCTCAACACATTAGAACAATCAATTCACATATGCATAAGCCAGAAACTCATACCGAATGTTCGGACACCAACAAGGTGACTCTACGAAGATTAAAGTTAACCATACATACCTCTAGTCGAAATTTCCCTTTTATATCTATTTTCAACCCACCGGACCTTCTATCGTCTCCTATCTATTTCACAATGCGACACATTTAATCTAGAGTTAAGAGTCTTGAATTCATTTGAGCATTTTATCAAACACTATGTGGTCCCTTTGATTAATTAATCCCCTTTTTAGTGGGAAATTGCTCTACCTTACACCCTCTTGCTATATTAGAACAGATCATGAACATGCATGCAAGGTCTTAGCTTTATCTTCAAGAACCAATTCATGTGTGTTTTATCCTTTTAATCAAAACCGTAGAATAAAGGGGAAATGGGGTGGGGACTTACCTCTTATAGTGGAGAAGGTGAAGATTACTCGATAATTTCCGAGCATGAGTAGAGATGATGGACCAATTTGATGGAGAAGAAGACTTTCTCTCACTAAACCCACTCTCCCTTTTCTCTATTTTTGTTTGGATACTTGTTAAAATGAAAGGAGTAAGTGTTTTATTAGCATGGGGCTCGGGTGCAAAATTAGAAATTAAAAAGACCCGAAATAGGAAATGCGGTCAGGAATGCGATCGCATTCCTGCTATGCGGTCCGAATTCCTGTTGCATAAATGGCCCACAGCTGAGAAAAAAAGGGAAACAGGCTGCCCAGATATGCGACCACTATGCGGTCCGCATACCTGTTATGCGATCGCATAGTGCGTCGCATAACCTCCTCTGCAAAAATAGAGGTGCAAGGATGCGACTGCTATGCGGTCCGCATTCCCAAAATGCGATCGCATATTGGACCGCATAGCTCTCCTCAAATTGGAAAGTAGGTTGTCCATGTATGAGACCACTATGCGGTCCGCAGATCTGCACAATTCTGGAAAATTGTATTTTTAAGTCCTGGGGTACTTTTTACTCCACAAGGGTGCGTTTTAAGAATTTCTATAGTTATAACCACATGGGGACCTATTCGGGCATTATTTTAGACATGAAATTTTACGAGTCTTTACATCCTCCCCCACTTAAAATCATTCGTCCTCGAATGAGGATCGGGGAATCATTTTGACAACACAATATGCTAATCCCCAATTTTCACTAACTCCGATATTTTTCGAAAATTTTGCCAGAGTTTCCTTTGTAATTAGGCCTATCTACCTGTCAGAGAGCCCCCGAAGCACATTGTTAACCAATTTCACACATTTTGAATTACTCCAACGACTTACACATAATTCAGTTATCTCAACAAGTTGCATACGATTCAATTACTTCAACATGTTGTACATAATTCAGTTAATGCCACAAACTTGCATATCATTCAACTATCACATGAGTTGCACATAATTTAACTATTCCACAATATACACAAAGGTGGCACAAAATTGAGAAGTCACAATAGTAAGGAAGTTAGGAGAGTGGAGTGTTCTTGCACAAAATTTGACATAAAGGTGCAATTGCTTTGGAAGTGTATATATCAACATCTATAAGGAATCTGAAAATTTGCAAAACATAAAAGTTGTAGACCTTACATTCTAATTTCCAGAAAGTTAAACCATTCATTTTTTGGACATTAGATTAGAAAGTTATGATCGATTGTCGATGGCTGGTGAAGCAGTTTCGACAGAATTTACTGATGCATAGAGCCGACTTTGAAAGCTCATATCTCGGAATATATAAAGAGTTATATGGTTTACAGCCTATCTAAATCTTCAAACCGTTGTCATTTGGATATTTCTACAAGGAGTTATAGGCGTTTTAATAGAAGGTGTACAACAGGGGAAAATTATAATAGGATGTACAACCTGCACAACGCAAGGTACAACTCGATGAAGCACCTGGGCAGATTGTTTTAAAAATGAGGTTTTGCCAATTCCTCTCATTTTTCATTTGGTGTGGCGGTTTTTGGGAGCTTCAATGGAGGATTTTCATCAAAGCAACTCTAGGTAAGTGATTTCTTCCCATCTTTGAGCTAAAACACTTGGGTTATACATAGATTAGACATGAAATTGGTGGAAATTTGGGATTTTTGAACAAAGACCTAGAATGTGTATTTTTGGATTTTGCCTACGAATTTGAGCATGAAATTAAGAATAAATTACATATTGGAGTTAGTAAAGTCATGGGTAATCCTTATCTTCAAAATTGTTTGGAATCCGGGCAGGTGGGCCTGAGGGCAATTTTGTCAATTCTTCGAGCGGAGTTAGGAATTTATATAATTTAAATGGTTATGCGTATTAGAGTATATTTTCATTGGTTTGCCGTTATTTGGATAGCTTTGGAGCGTTGTGAAATTGATTTGGAGTCGTCGGAAGGGCTTGGAAGCCGGTTATGAACCTTCGGAGCGAGGTAAGTCTCCTTTCTAACTTTGTGAGGGGGAATTGTCCCCATAGGTGAACTAATTGAATATGTGCTACTACTTGCAGGGGCTACGTACGCACGAGGTGACGGGAGTCCGTGCGTAGCTACTTATATACTATGTTCGGGTAGTCTATGACCCACTAGCATGCTTTCCTTGTTGTACTTGTGATCTTGCCAATGAAATTTTATGTGATACTATAAGATTATTAATTAAATACCTAAGAAGGATAGAGTTTACTTTTCTTAATCATCTAGAAAGAGAATTGATTCTTCCTTGGATAATTGTGTTCCTGATAAACTTATAATATTTAAACCTTATTAAATTTGGCAAGTAAATTTCCAGAAAAAAAGATTTAAATACTATCTTCGTGTTCCTTAAAAGAGATTTTTACCATTTCCTTGAATAACTTCTTTTCTGATAAAAATGTGGTTTTGTTGTGTGAATATGTGTATCTATGAGTACCTAAGTCGCATGTATGATTCGCGAGTAGGATAACTCTATTATTTATATATGACTGCGTCGCATGATCGTTTCGCGAGTGAGGAAAAATAGATGCATCTATGGTTCGAGTTGTTCGACCCTTCGGCACTGCACATTTTATTATTGTTCGTCCGCGTCGTTCGACCCTCGGAATTTCTTGCGCATGATAATTGCTGCGTACTTTCTGTAATTATTACCTGTTTAGTGGCCTGTGAATTATAAATTGTCGACTAAAATGACAAAGATTTAAGGTGTTAAATTTGAAAGAAGTTGATATTTTTTATCCATGATTTTATTAAATTGCCTATGATATTCATGCTTAGTGTCTCACTTGATTATACTAAATTGACCTCTAACAAGTGTCAAATTCGACCTCTCGTCACTACCTCTCTGAGGTTAGGCGGGATACTTAATGAGTACACGTTATTTTCGTACTCTGCTACACTTGATATGCATTTTTATTGCATAGGTACTTCCATAGCAATTTAGATGCCTTGGAGACTTAGACGAGATGCATCATCCGGATACGACCCACAGCCGGCAGAGTCTTCCTCTACGTATTGTATTTACATTTTTAAATTCCTTATCCAACTTGTATTTGGATAGGCATTGTAGTATCTGTATAAATTTCTTAGAAGTTCGCTCATACACTTGTGATACCGGGTTCTGGGATTTGTTATGGGATTTATTCACTATTTAAATTGCTAAAGGGGTTATTGTTTACTTATTGGAAGTTCGATAATTACTATTTAAGAAAACATAAGGGAATGATTTCAAAATATTATAATAAAGATTTCATAAATTATTAAGTGTTGGCTTGCCTGATCGTGGGGTCCGGTGCCATCACGACCTTTATGAATTTTGGGTCCTGACAACGTGGTATAAGAGCACTAGGTTCCCTTAGGTTTCACGAGTCATGAGCAAGTCTAATAGAGTCTTGCGGATCGGTAAGGGGACGTCTGTACTTATCTTCGATAGGCTACAGGGTTGTTAGGAGTACTTCCCTTCTTGATTCCTCATCATGCGATTTGATTCCTTTGAGGCTTATGCCTACATTTCTTCTTACTCAATCTTACGCTTCGCGAAATGCTTGCTTTAAATAAAGAATTGAGGAATTGTAATGGTACCTCAAATGAGGTGCGGGATGTTTCTCCCTGCGAAGTTGATTGGGGCTATTGTCGTTGCTCTGCGGAAGGATATTATGTTGTTAAGCTTAGTAGCTGTGTTTCTGAGAGCTTTGAGGCTATGCTCAGGTCGTTATGATTCTTATGATTGGTCACCGCACGGTATTGGCGTAGTGATGGGAAGCTTGCCCATATGTCGGGGCAGTGAATGGCTTGAAAAGGGGGTCTTCTCAGGGCGTGATTTCGAGATTTCAGTATTTTAGTTCCGGCGAAGGAAGGGCGATTGGACTATGATGTTCAAGTTTGGGTGACCAAGTAGTAAGACTTGGTGTTTTCAAGTAAGGTGGATTATTCACATGTGATGTGATATCGTCGTCTTTGATCGAATAAAATGTGTTAAGTTTGCCAGTGCTATAGTTTTTTCGGGTGCATGGGGTCAGAGTATTGTGAAGAAGTATTGAAGAAGCGGTTGTCAGAGATCATGGTGTGCAATGGTTAAGTAATGAATAAGTATTTCTAATGAATGCGACTTGAGAAAGATGATCTTCGGGAAGGCCTAAGGTTGTGGTGATCTTCTGGTTTAAGTGCTACAGAGAATGATATTGAACTGATGCAAAAACTGGGCAGCATACGATGAAGGAAGATATGTGAGAAGTGCTAGGCAGTGGTTCCGTTTCTAGGAGGCCAAGTGTAAGAAGCAGAAGTCGAGCAGTCGCGTAGTTGGGGAGTTTGACCAAAGTGGGAGAGCGGTAGCATAGTGGTGAATAAGAAGATATTGTAGCGCATTTAGTAGATGTCCATGAAGAGCGGACGAACTGGCAAAGTTGGTGGATGAGAACAGGCTTAGGATGGGGTATTGATGTTGTAGATATTGTGCAGTATAACATTGTTGGAAGGTGTTAGATGTAATTTCCACACGTGGGTTATCTCCTGTGAAAAGGGTAGCGGTCGTACGGTTGGAAAGTATCTGCGAGGAATTCTAGAGGCTATTCGGCAAGGGGGAGAATATGTGAATAATGCAAGAGAATTTGAGTATTCATAGAATGCTAATAGGAAGATTTAGAAGGATTTGATGGGTTGGTGGAGCAAGATCATGTCAGTAATGAAGAAAGAATTTCGCTGGGGTCCAAAGTGGTGCAAGGAGTAGCTTCAAGCTAAGTGGGAGAGTTCTACCGCCTGCAATTGGGTTGCAGGATTAACTTCTCATGGGGTTGCCGATTATCGACATATTGGCAAGTTATTACAGATATGGGAAAGGAGTAAAATGGTAATTGCGCATAGGATTTGGCGAATGTGTGCAAAAGTTGGCCCTATTGGACCAGGGTTAGGCTTTGGAAGATTCAGAATTCATGTTTAATGCATAGGCGAGTTATAAGGGTAGTGACTCAGTCACGTGCTTCAATGAGAGGGTGTTCATGTGCTAGAAGAGCCTTGGAGTTGATTCTATTCAGGGCCAAGTCAGAGTGGGTGACTCTCAATAGTGGACCTAATGAATTTGAAGGTTAAGGATGTGGTGCTTAAGGGTTTCATGTCCGTAGTATGGCTCAGAGTCGGGCCTTGCAACAAATTGCGATAAGAGGCCCCAAATGTTCCATGATGTTTTCGGTTCGCAGTATAGTATTGGAGGGATGAGAATAATAAACCCCAGACTTGGAGAAGGATTATCAAGATGGGTATATCAGTCGAAGATGTGAATGCGCACTAGGAGGGTGTGAGACGGTTTGTGGGATTGAGACAACATGGTCTCGTGAATCAAGGTCACTCGCTATGAGTAAGGATTGAGTTTGTCATGTGTTGAATGGAGTTACTATTATTTCTGAGGCAATTAAGGATTATTAAAAGAAGATAGATTGATTATCCATGGTTGAAATGGCACATGTACTGCAGTGATTAGTTCCTTCAGTGTGATTAAGTTAGGCATGTGGTTTGTGTCGGTGTGTGCAAGGCATGTCGGCCGCCATAATCGACTTTATTTGGAAGCATTCAAGTATTATGGCTTGTCAGGTATAGGCGAATCTCGGAAGATTATGGTGGTATAGATTACTCCTTGAGGACTGCCTGTTTTGTGATGATGAGAGTTCACTCGTGTGTTGGTATGGTTCTCTTGAATTGAGGTGAGTAAAAGGTTTCTATAGGATGAAGTGTCCACCCTATTAGTAGTTCAGGAGTTATGATGGAATTCTGCTTGTCGAGTGTAGTAAGAAGTATGGAATTGGAAGTAAGGATCAAGATTGTGGTTCGGTGTTAACGAGGAGGTCATGATCTCGGATGAGAAAGAAAAAGGGATATGAATGTTTAGAGTAAGCTGGTGTTGTCTTCAGTGTCACCTGAGATCGGTGTTTGGTGAAGGAGACTTGCACCCTAATTATGGGTTCTTGATTTGTTTTATAGCATTAGTGTGGTCGGTGGTATGGATGTGCAGACTTGATACCTTGTGTGGAAGGACGTGGGATCATGACCATGGGAAGATTGTATAAGTGCAACTTGTAGTCACCTGATTGATTGAAGATTTAGACCAAGTATAAGGAAGTGTAATGTTTCTTATTTGAGAATTTATGCCTGGAAGGCGTTCAGTTCATTTCATTGTGGATTGTGGGGGTGGTTGTCCCGGGTATAATGGGTGTTCTTGCGCGTTAATAGAAAAGTGAGTTATTATGGATCTAGGCAAGGCTATCAGCCTAGTTCAGTGCGAGCAGAATCGGCCTGATGTTTGTGAATGGATTTAAATAAGATTATGGGCCCCATGGGAGTCAAATGTGTTCATTCGGTATAGTGCTTCTCAAGGAGGGGTATTGGAATATCAGATATTGTTCCGTCTTCGTCCAATCCATGTAATATTATGATTGTGCTGTGTGAGTTGTGAAACGACTTGATAAATCCCTATGTGTTGAGTCTCCGTGTAGTGATGATGTTATGTTAGCAAGAGAGCTCTTGAGATTCAGAGTATATATATCGCACCTTAGTTGTGCTTAAGTCTTGTAGCATATGGCTCTATCAATCTCCCCAGGATGGTATTATGCACTTAGCGTGGTAGTGATCGATATTCAGTAATTTATGGTAATGAGCAATCTAGCTCGGTGTATTTTTTCTTATGTAAATTTCATGTGTGGATCGGGTGACACGCCGCCACGGGTATGTTATTTGGATCGGGTTGCACGCCGTAACAGTGTGATGTCGAGTAAGGTTCCTATGTTTATTTTTCTTATGTTTTCCTTCCTATTTTCTAAGGAAAGTTAATACTAGTTGCGTGGTTTGAGTAGTCCCTTCTTGAGTCATTTCTTTATGTATCATGTTCGAGTTGTGGCTTGATGGCCCATTGTGGCATCGTGTGAGACTATTGGTCATGTCTGGGATGATTTGTTGTCTGAGCAGTTTACACTAGGTGAGACAAGATTTATGGATCAGGGATCGGTGCGATAAGATTATGTGAAGTATATTATAGGATAATTACCAGTATTTGGTTAGTAATGAGGTGATGAATTTAGTCAAAAAGGAGAGATTCAATGTTTGGTTAACTCTGCAATTGTTTAGAAATTTCTACACATCTCTTCCGTTGTGGTGGTATCATCAGCATTATAGCAGGATGTGTATGTATATTAGAATATGCATTTGGGAGCATCAGATTGTTGGAATTTTGGCTATTAAGGTTCAAGGAATGTCATTGTGGTTAGATGGTGAATTATACGGAGCATGGTGCTAATTAAACAAAGGTACGCAGTCGTGTTCTAGTACCTCGTGTGGTAGTTGATACAGTGTTTATATATTGGAAACAGGCCTGGCAGAGAATTTCAGGTGTTGGAACTGGGTTTTGAGCTTATTGTATGGGTAAAAGAGGATATCTTCAGATTTGATGAAGCTAATGTGCTCAACTGGGATTTGGTAGCACGGGCAGGTGCACGAGGTGTTAAATAGTGATTTCAGATAACTCCAGAGTAGTTCTTAGCACATTCGAGGACGAACGTAAGTTTAAATGGGAGAGAATGTAACGACCCGACCGGTCGTTTTGAGCTCTAGCACGCCGTTAAGTGGTTTGAGGTCATGACCAGCTTCATTCAGGTATTATGACTTTTAGGTATGGTCGGAACTAAATTTCGGGAAGTTCAGAGTCAATTTGGAAAGAAAATTCTCATTTCAGAAGCCTTAAGTTGGAAGAATCGACTAAGATTGAAATTTTGAGTAAACGACCTCGGAATAAAGATTTGAAGGTTCTAGCAGGTTTGTATGATGATTTCGGACATGGGCGTATGTTCAGATCGGGTATCGGATAACCCGGGAGCGTTTCGCCGTATATTGTGAAAGTTAGCACTTTAGAAGGAATTTCATAGGTCTGGGTTGAAGTGCATTTCAGTGATATTGATGTCCATTTGGGATTCCGAGCCTGGGAATAGCTCCGTATGGTGATTCTGGAGTTGAGAGCGCGATCTGAAGTGAATTCGGATGTCTGTAGGTTATTTCGAGGTCATTTGGCTAAAGATAGGAATTTGAAGGTTTTTGAGAAATCCGACCGGAAGTGGAAATTTTGATATCTGGGTCAGAATGCGATTCCGGAAATTGAAGCAGGTCCGAAATGTGGAATGTGACTTGTGTGAAAAATTGGAGGTCAATCGAACGTGATTTGATAGGTTTCGGATTGAATGTAGAAGTTTCAGGTTCTAAAGTTCATTAAGCTTGAATTGGGGTGCGATTCATGATTTTTACGTTGTTTGATGTGATTTGAGGCCTAGAGCAAGTTCGTATCATGTCTTGGGATATTTTGGTATAATTGGTTAAGGTCTAGAGGGCCTCGGGTGGTTTTTGGAAGGTTAACGCAATAGATTTCGGACAAAGGAGCTGCTGATTTTCGTCTGCAACAGCTGGTTTTGAACAGCAATTGGTGCGATCGCAGAGCTAATTTTGGAAGCATATATATCAAAATCTATAAGGAATCTGAACATTTTGCAAAACATAAAAGTTGTATCCGTTGCATTCTAGTTTCCAGAAAGTTAAACCATTCATGATTTGGACATTTGATCAGAAAGTTATGATCGACTAATGATGGTTGGTAAAGTAGTTTCGACAGAATTTACTGATGCATGGAGCCGACTTTGGAAGCTCATATCTCGGAATATATAAAGAGTTATATGGTGTAAATCCTATCAAATGAAAGATCTTCGAGTCTAGTTTCTAAATCTTCAAACCGTTTGTCATTTGGATATTTCTACAAGGAGTTATAGGCGTTTTAATAGAAGGTGTACACCAAGGGAAAATTGTAATAGGATGTACAACTTGCACATCGCAAGGTACAACTCGATGAACCACCTGGGCATATTGTTTTAAAGCAGGTTTTGGCCAATTTCTCTCATTTTTCATTTGGTGTGAGGATTTTTGGGAGCTTCAATGGAATATTTTCATCAAATCAACTTTAGGTAAGTGATTTCTTCCCACCTTTGAGCTAAAACACTTGGGTTATACATAGATTAGACATAACATTGGTGGGAATTTGGGATTTTCTAACAAAGACCTAGAATTTATATTTTTGGATTTTGCCCACGAATTTGAGCATGAAACTAAGAACAAATTACATATTGGAGTTAGTAAAGTCATGGGTAATCTTTATCTTCGAAAAAATTCAGAATCCGGGCACGTGGTCCCAAGGACAAACTTGTCAATTCTCCGAGCGGAGTTAGGAATTAATATAGTTTAAATAGTTATGCATATTAGAGTATATTTTCATTGGTTTACCGTTATTTGGATAGCTTTGGAGCATTGTGCAATTGATTTGGAGTCGTTGGAAGGGCTTGGAAGCCGGTTATGAACCTTTGGAGCGAGGTAAGTCTCCATTCTAACTTTGTGAGGGAGAACTGTCCCCGTAGGTGAACTAATTGAATATGTGCAACGGGGCTACGTATGCAGGAGGTGACGGGAGTCCGTGCGTAGCTACTAATATGCTATGTCCGGGTAGTGTAGGACCCACTAGCATGTTTTAATTGTTGTACTATGTGATCTTGCCAATGAAATTTCATGTGATACTATCAAATTAGTAATTAAATCAATAAGAAGGATAGAGTTTACTTTTCTTAATCATATAGAAAGAGAATTGATTCTTCCTTGGATAATTGTGTTCCTGATAAATATATAATATTTAAACCTTTTTAAATTTGGCAAGTAAATTTCCAGAAAAAAAGATTTAAATACTATCTTCGTGTTCCGTAAAAGAGATTTTTACAATTTCCTTGAATAACTACTTTTTTAATAAAAATGTGGATTTGTTGTGTGAATATGTGTATCTATGAGTACCTAAGTCGCATGTATGATTCGTGAGCAGGATAACTCTATTATTTATATATGACTGCGTCGCATGATCGATTCGCGAGCGGGGAAAAGTAGATGCATCTATAGTTCGAGCCGTTCGACCCTTCGGCAGTGCACATTTTATTAGTATTGGTCTGCGCCGTTCAACCCTCGTCATTTCTTGCGCATGATAATTGCTACGTACTTTCTGTATTTATTACCTGTTTATTGGCTCGTGAATTATAAATTGTCAACTGAAATTATGAATATTTAAGGTGTTAAACGTGAAAGAAATTGATATTTTTTATCCCTGATTTTATTGAACTGCCTATGATATTCATGCTTAGTGTCTCACTTGATTATACTAAATTGACCTCTAACAAGTGTCAAATTCGACCTCTCGTCACTACCTCTCTGAGGTTAGGCGGGACACTTACTGAGTACACGTTGTTTTCGTACTCATGCTACACTTGTAGTGCATTTTAGTGCACAGGTACTTTCACAGCAATGTGTCTGACTTGGAGACTTAGACAAGCTGCATCATCCGGAGATGACCCGCAGCCGGCAGAGTCTTCCTCTACGTATTGAATTTTTGTTTTTAAATTTCTTGTCCAACTTGTATTCGGACAGGCATTGTAGTATCTGTATAAATTTCTTAGAAGTTCGCTCATGCACTTGTGGTACCGGGTTCTGGGATTTGATATGGGATTATTCACTATTTAAATTGCTAAAGGGGCTTAGTGTTTACTTATTCGAAGTTCGATAATTACTATTTATGAAAATATAAAGGAATGATTTCAAAATATTATAATAAAGATTTCATAAATTATTAAGTGTTGCCTTGCCTGACCGTGGGGTCCGGCGCCATCACAACCTTTATGAATTTTGGGTCGTAACAAGCGGCTGCTGTCAAAGTTAGGAATTTAGGTCCGTTTTTTTCTTCTCCTTTTTTTTTTGTTTTTCTTTTGTTTCTTAGGTTTTAGTTATGGAAACTCTTTTTAACTCCTAATTATTATTCAAAATTACTACTTTGCTCATTAGCTTGTGTAATTGTAAATTAGGTCCACTATAATATTTTATCTCATAAATAAATATTATCTTTAACTATAAATATATCTTTAGAACCCACATATAAAATAAAAAATTAGTATTATTTTTATAAGAATAAAGCATTATAATTAAAGAATAACTTAAAAGTTTATTCTTAAAATACTGGGATATTACACGAAACTCACCCGAGGCCCCGGGTCCTCAACCAAACATACCAACCAATCCTATTGGAGCCCTCAAATTACATCAAATAATGCTAAAATAACGAATCACCCTCCAATCCAAACTTTAAGAACTTGAAACTTCAAAATTCTACGACCGATGTCGAAACCAACTAAACCACGTTCGATTGACCCCAGTTTTTGCACATAAGTCATATTCAACACTACGGACCTACTCCAGCTTCCGAAATCGGATTCCGACTCCGATATTAAAACTTCCACTACCGGTCCAAAACTCCAAAAAAATTCGACTTTGGTCATTTAAAACCTAAATGAGCTACAGACCCTCAAAATACAATCCAAACAAGCCCCTAAGGCCAAAATCACCCAGCGGAGCTAACGGAATTGACAGAAGTCCATTCTGAATCCATCTTCACACAGTTCTGACTACGGTCCAAATTCTAAGACTTAAGCTCTCATTTAGGGACTAAGCGTCCCAAAACACCCCGAAAGTCAAAACGAATCTTCCCAGCAAGTCACAATAGCAAAAATAGATACGGGGAAGGAATTTAATAGGGGATCGGGGATTTAACTCTCAAAACGACCGGCCGAATCGTTACATACATCTTATGGGATCGGGTCGTTCGCCTCGGCGGGTTAATAGATGGATCTATAGTTCGTGCCATTTGACCCTCGGCAGTGCACAGTCTAAATATTTATGTTGGATTGGGTCGTACGCCTCAACATTTCCTATATCATATCCTCATGAAATCATGCGTAATATTTTGCAAGAAGCTAGTGTATCTCTGAATTATTCAGATTTGAATTATGGTAATCTATTTGATGAGGTCCACTATATCTATATATATGCTCCGGTTAAGGAGGGAATTTCTAATAGAGAGTTTGAGTTAATCGTTAAGAGGGGATTTGTACCGCTGTCACGACCCAAATCCTAGTAAGGTCGCGATGGCGCCCAACTCCGATGTCAGGCAAGCCAAACTTAATTACTAATGAACCCCTTATTTACTAAACATTTTTCCAATACTTGTAAAATTTTAGGACTAAATTACGAGACAAACAGGATTTTTAAACAACTATAAAGAAAGAAATAACTAAATTAGTCACCACTAATAATTACAACTCAAAAGAATATAATATCCACCACGTGGGTGTGCCAGGAACTGGCGTCACGAGTCTACGGGCATCTAATAGAAATGAGTATCCAAAAGAAAATACACGTCTGCCCTATTGTCTGATGACGTATGAACAAACATAGCAAAAGAAAAGACGAACTCCAAGGTGCTATTAGAGAAGGCGTCAAGGAGAGCAGCTTACCGAGAAGTCCACACCAACTAAAGGTCAGGGACGAACTCCGGACAAATACCCAAATGCACCTGCCTCAGAACCTGTACAATTAAGTACAGAAGCGTAGCATGAGTACATAAACAAATATGTACCCAGTGAGTATCCCGTCTAATCTCGAAGAAGTAGTGACGAGAGGTCGACGTGATATTTTAATAAGGTCAAACTAAATAATATAATAAATTAAAGTCTAGGCAGGAATAGCAGTAGTAGTAATCACAGGGACATGAAATATCAAGTATAAGTTTGTAATTACCTTTGCATGTCAAATTTCACTAACACATAATATACCAAATCTCCTTTTCACATGAATTAATTTATACAAGTAATACAAAACTCCCAGTCAAATATATAGCACATAGTATGCCGAAAGCGTACGGGCAAAGTGTCGCGAAAATAAATGTGCACTGCCGAGGGTCGAACGGCTCGAACCATAGATGCATTTATTACCCCGCTCGCGAATCGAACATGCGACACGGTTGACATAATGATAGGGCTATCCCGCTCGCGGATCATACATGCGACGCGGGTGCCCGTATACATACACAGAATTATCAAGAATCCAGGGATTTAGCAGAGATTATACTTGAAGACAAGAACTTAAACAATGTAATTTTGAATGTAACTTCCTAAATATTTTCATACCAATTCAAGGATACTAAGCAACTCAAAATACATTTAAAGTCACCTATAAAGCACATAAAAGCATGCTTGTGAGTCCTAAAACTACCCAACATAACATGATAGTCGCTACGCGAACTCTCGTCACTTCGTGCGTGCGTAGACCCCGCAAATATGGACATGCAATTATTTATAATCACCTATGGGGACAATTCCCTCTTACAAGGTTAGAAAGGACAATCACCTCGTGCCGAGCCTACTTTCCGGGTCAAGAACGCGCCCGAAACTCCAAACTCGTCTCCCAAGGAATCGAAACTAGTCAAATATGGTACACATGAATTAATCTATGCTCAGAAGTAGGAAATTTACCTAATTAAGTAGTTGTTTCAACCTACTTTGAAATATCGCAAAATACACCTCGGGCCCACATGCTCGGATTCCGGAAATGCTCGAAGGAAACACTTACCCATAGCCTAAGGATCATTAATATATGATTTTTGTATGATTCCATAGCTAATTAGTGGGTAATTCTCTAAATTTCATAAAGCCCGAGGTTTTTATTCTAACCCTTGATTTTCACTAATTAGGAGGTTAATTTAACTAGGAATTCATGTATTAAACTAAAATTAGAGTAGAAATCACTTACCTTTTAGTAGCTAAGTTGTTTGGCTCTTTTCCAAGCTCTCAAGGTCGACTATGGGGGAAGAAATGGGGTGAAAATGATTATGTCCCGTGTTTTTAAAGAACTCACTGCCTACAGGGATACCGCACCTGCGGCTCAAGGACCGCACATGCGGTCTCGCATCTGCGAGGGAAAACTCGCACCTGCTGAATTGGACAAGGGGGTCTGGGCTCGCACCTGCGGAGGGGAGCCCGCACCTGCGGCTCCGCTCCTGCGAATCTGAATCCGCACCTGCGAGAATGGGCAGCCTCACTTGAAGCCGCACCTGCGAGGAAAGGACCGCATGAGCGGTCTCACATCTGCGACTGGGAAACCGCAGGTGCGGTTACACCAAATCAGGTGCACCAGCAGCTGCTTATTGCTGGTTTTTGACTTCGTTTGGTGCCTGAGCGGCACCTGGGCCCACCCGATCCCCCACCCAAATATACCAACAAGTCCCAAATCATAACACGGAGTCACTCGAGCCTTCGGAACACTCAAAACAACGCTAAAACCCGAAATCACACCTCAAAACCCCTAGACTCAAACTTAAGAACTTTAAGTTCTTTAATTCGATAACAATGCGCCGAACCGACTTATACTACTCGGAATGACACCAAATTTTGCAAGCAAGTTATTAATGACATAGCGAACTATTCCCTATCTCAAAATTCCGTTCGGATCTCGATAACACAAAAACATGTTCCAAACCTCAATTTGAACTTAAGGAAACTCCTATTTCGCTATTGGGCGCCGAAATGCTCCCGGGTCATCCAAAACCCATTCTAGACACAGGCACAAGTCCAAAATCATCATAGAAAGCTATCAGAACCGTCGAAACTCGATTGCGAGGTCGTTTACTCAAAACATTGACCGAAGTCAAACTTGGCCTTAAAGGCCAACCTTAAGGAACTGAGGGTTCCTATACTATTCCAAACTCTTCCAAATCCCAAACCACCCGTCCCCACAGGTCATAAGTCATAAAAAGCCACTACGGGAAGACTCATTTAGGGGAATGGGGTCCTATAACGCAAAATGACTGGTCGGGTTGTTACATTCTCCGCCTCTTAAACGAACGTTCGTCCTCGAACGAGTCTAGAATCATACCTGAAGTGCTGAATAAGTGTGGATATTTGCTCTGCATGTCCTCCTCGGTCTACCAAGTCGCCTCCTCGACCGGTTGGCCCCTGTATTGGACCTTTACCGCATAAAATCTCTTGGACCTCAACTGGCGATCTTGTCTGTCAATAATAGCAATTGACTCCTCCTCGTAGCCCAACCTCTCATCCAAATGAATGGTGCTGAAATCAAACACCTGAGAGAAGTCGAAGTGGTACCTCCGGAGCATAGATACATGAAAGACCGAATGAACTCCTGATAGACTAGGAGGTAAAGCAAGCTCATAATCAACCTCCCCAACTCGCCTCAATACCTCAAAAGGACATATAAACCTCGAGCTCAACTTGCCCTTCTTCCCAAACCTCATAATACCCTTCTTCGGCGAGACTTTAGGACCTTGTCTCCCTCCATAAATGATACGTCACGCGCCTTCTGATTCACGTAACTCTTCTGTCTGGACTGTGCTATGCGGAGCCTCTCCTGAATCAACTTCACCCTTTCTAAAGCATCCTTCACCAGGTCGGTGCCATATAACTTTGCCTCGCCAGGCTCAAACCACCCCATAGGAGAATGACATCACCGACCATACAAAGCCTCAAATGGAGCCATCTCGATGCTGGACTAATAACTGTTATTGTAAGCAAACTCGATCAAAGACAAGAACTTGTCCCACTGACCTCCGAAGTTAATCACATATGCCCTGAGCGTGTCCTCCAATATCTGAACTGTCCGCTCCGACTGACCATCAGTCTGACGGTGAAATGCTGTGCTGAGATCTATCTGGGTACCCAACTCACTATGCAATGCTCTCCAAAAATGCGAGGTGAACTGAGGACCTCGATCCGATATAATGGACACCGGCAAACCGTGCAACCGGACTATCTCCCGAATGTAGATCTGGGCCAACCTCTTAGAAGTATAAGTAGTAGCCACCGGAATGAAATGCGCCGATTTGGTCAACCTGTCGACAATGACCAAAACCGCGTCAACCTATCGCACAGTCCGAGGCAACCCAACCACGAAGTCCATAGTGATGCGCTCCCACTTCCACTCAAGAATGGGAATCTGTTAAAGTAGGCCTCTTGGCCTCTGGTGCTCATACTTGACCTGCTGGCAATTAAGACATCTAGCCACATACTCCACTATGTCCTTCTTCATCCGCCTCCATCAGTAATGCTGCTTCAAATCATGATACATCTTCGTAGCACTAGGATGAACAGAATACAGTGAACTGTGTGCCTCTTATATAATTCTCTCCCTCAGGCCTTCAACATTAGGAACGCATAAACGGCTCTAAAGTCTCAAAACACCATCCTCGCCAGTGTTAACCTCCTTGGCACCGCCCTGAACCATTGTCTCCCATAGCTCTGCCAAGAACGGATCATCAAACTGCCGGGCCTTAATCTCTCCCAATAACGAAGACTGAGCAACCACATGTGCAAGAACTCGGCGAGGCTCTAAAAGGTCTAACCTCACCAGGCGATTAGCCAAGGAATGAATGTCAAAGGCTAGAGGTCTCTCCTCTGCTGCAATATAAGCCAAACTACCCATACTCTACGCCTTCCTGCTCAAGGCATCTGCTACCACATTTTCCTTGCCCGGATGATAAAGAATTGTGATATCATATTCCTACAATAACTCATGCCATCTGCGCTGCCTCAAATTAAGATCCCTCTGCTTGAACAAGTACTGCAAGCTGCGGTGGTCTGTATAAACCTCACAAGACAACCCATACAAGTAGTGCCTCAAAATCTTAAGAGCATGAACGATCCCCGCCAACTCCAAATCGTGCATGGGGTAATTATTCTCATGAACCTTCAGCTGGCGCGAAGCATAAACAATAACTCTCCCCTCCTGCATCAACACACACCCCAAGCCAACGTGTGAAGCGTCACAATATATTGTATACATCCCAGAACCAGAAGGCAATATCAAAACTGATGCTGAGGTCAATGCTGTCTTGAGCTTCTGAAAGCTCGCCTCACACTCATCGGACTATCGAAACGGGGCATTCTTCTGAGTCAACCAAGTCAGGGGGGCTGCAATGGAAGAAAATCCCTCCACAAATCGGCGATAATAACCTTCTAGACCCAAGAAGCTCCTGATCTCGGTAGCTGAAGTAGGACGCGGCCAACTCTGAACTGCCTCAATCTTCTTAGGATCAACCTTGATAACCTGTCTGGATACCACAAGTCCCAAGAATGCCACAGAATCCAACCAGAACTCACACTTCGAGAACTTAGCATATAGCTTCTGTTCTCGCAAAGTTTGGAGCACAACCCTCAAATGTTGCTCGTGCTCTCCCAGGCTACGTGGGTAAATCAGAATGTCATCAATAAAGACAATGACGAGAGAATAAATATATGGCCGGAACACCCTGTTCATCAAGTCCATAAATGCTGCTGGGGCATTAGTCAAGCCAAAGGACATCACCAGGAACTCATAATGAATATATCTCGTACCAAAAGCAGTCTTCGGAACATCCGAGTCCCGAATCTTCAGCTGATGATACCCCGATCTCAAATCAATCTTAGAAAATACCCGAGCACCCTGCAGCTGGTCAAACAAATCATCGATACGCGGCAATGGATACTTATTCTTAATGGTGACCTTTTTCAACTGGCGGTAGTCAATACACATCCGCATTGACCCATCTTTCTTCTTCACAAATAGTACTGGAGCACCCCACGACGATACACTCGGCCTGATAAACCCCTTAGCCAACAACTCCTCAAGCTGCTCCTTAAATTCCTTCAATTCTTTCAGAGCCATATGGTACGGGGGAATAGAAATAGGTTGGGTTCCTGGAGCTAAATCAATACATAAATCGATATCACGATCCAGAGGCATGCACGAAAGGTCTGAAGGAAATACATCAGCAAACTCTGGAACTACTGGCACTGAATCGATTATCGGAGACTCGGCGGTGGTATCCCGCGCATAAGCAAGATAGGCCAGACAACCCTTCTCGACCATATGTCGAGCCTTCAAGAAGGAAATAACCCAACTGGCTACACTAACTGAGGAACATCTCCACTCCAGCATAGGCATATCAGGCATGGCTAGAGTAACCGTCTTGGCATGGCAATCCAGAATGGCATGATAGTGAGATAGTCAATCCATGCCTAGAATAATCTCAAAATCAACCATGTCGAGCAATAGGAGGTTCGTTTTGGTGTCGAGATAGAAGATGATTGGGATCCCGAGGGATCAATTGAGTTGATTGCAGAAGGTGATGATCCAAATAATCCAACAGTCACTCTCAACCCGATCATAGTCCAGATTCAACCGTTTGTGGGTGCTGAGGTAAATATGTCCATACCTCTAGATTTTGAAGTGGCGCCACCTGCAAAGGCACCAGTACCTATTGAAGTTGAGTTCGTATCTCCAGCAATTGCACCAACACCGTTCGAGGTTGTAGTCTTGCCACCCAAGGCACGTATTCCATTTGAAGTAAGGATCGCCGCAACAATTCTAGTGGCGATGTCGACCACGCCACCCTTCTAGTCAAATGCTATCCCTTGGGACTATATAGCTAAGGCGAGAAGGAAAGGCAAGGTGAGGTCTGAGGAAGCTGTCGCAGTGCAGGGTATGCCGAGAACTGGTAGGGTCTACACCCTCGAGCATCTGGCCGAATCAAGCAAGCAGGCTGCCAACCGGCCTCCCCTTATTGAGATAGGTTCGGATAACCTTTGGAGGAAAGTACATGCTAAGGAGTATTCGGTCATCGACCAGCAAAACAAGATGCCAGCACAAATATCCATCCTCTCTTTGTTGCAGAATTCTGAGACGCACAGAAGTGCCCTGTTGAAGGTGTTGAGTGAAGCGTATGTACCAGATAACATCACTAGTGGGGAAACGGCCAACATGGTAGGCCAGGTGTTGGACAGTCACAAGATCACCTTCCATGAGGACGAGCTACCACCTGAAGGATTGGGGCACAACAAAGCATTGCACATCACCGTGCAATGCAAAGATTATTTCATCACAAGAATCTTGATCGATGGAGGATCCAGTCTTAACATTTGTCCGTTGATAACGCTCAAGAAATTGGGTAAAGGTCTGAATGAGATAAAGGATGGAGCAATCGATGTGAAAGATTTCGATTATTTTATCCTTCCCGGGTAAAGAGGGGCAGCTGTTGATACCCAATTTTTCCTCAAAAATTATTTTATACATTCAAAATCACTTTTCATAATAATTGATATTTTTCCATAATCTTTCATATTTTTATCAATTTATTTTTTTCTATTTATTTAGTATTTTATATTCAATAGTTATTCATTAATTGTATTGTAAATAATTTCAGAATGTTTCCCAAATCAATATGTCATTTTTATTCCTATTAGGACCTTATTATTTCACAAATCAGTCAATAGCTATAATTATAACAATTTTGACATTATAGCCAATTATACATTTTTATGCTATTTTAATTCTATAATCAGTCATTTTCATATCTTAATATTAGCTAATTACCTTAATATATATTTTCTTAGCATTAATTTCATTCTATATAATTATTAACTATTTTATTATTTATTTATTTTATTTTTATGGGTATTTAACTAATGGCCACTTTTTAATTTCAATTATAACCTTAGTTAAACCCAACCCACCTGATTTAATTAACCCAATTAATCCCAGCCCAACATCAATTCCTACCTGGCCCAATCTATGACTTAATCTGAACCGTTGATCAATTTTGATCGACGACTCAGATCACACCTACCATAATTAAACCTAGACTAACCCCCCCCCCCCCCCCCCCCCCCCGACCCCTCATTTTCACTTGTATATCATCTCTCTACTCTCTCTCTATATCTCTCTAGTCTCTTCTAGAGACTTCCTGCCTCTCCGGCTCCGATGAACCTATTCGTCTTCTCCGGCCATCTCTTCGCCGGAGACCATGAAGCCCTCACCATCCTCCTGCCTCTTATGGTTCCCTTACACCAGTGTTGCCATATCTAAGGTCTTCAAGAGAACTGGGTTAACTCTCCTACCCCCTGGACCTGTGCTAACCATCCTCCGGCCATCTCCTGCCACCTCCGGCTGTTCGAGAAAAACTTGTGACCTTTGGGGCCCAAACCAGTGACATTTGAGGTTTTTCTTATCTTTCTGGGTTTTCTTTGAAACCCTAATGCTTAAAACCCTTCGATTCTTTTAGATCTGCAATAGACCTATGCTTATTACGAGTTATTATGATGTTTTCTTTAAAGATTTTCCGTTTTCCCCTAAGCGGTTTTTCATTTTTAAGCTAGAATTCCTAAACCCTTTTTCAAAATAGTTTTCCCTGCTGATTTTTAACATTATCTTATGATTTTCATCATATTTACCATTATTGAAACCTTTTCCTTTTGGTTCGATCAGTATGTGTGCCTGATTTTCACGAGTAGCTTAAGTTTCTGGTGATTTTACTCTGTTTTTCCCTATTAGGGTTTATGACTCTTCATCTCTTTTGCGTGTATCATGTCTACTCTGCTGATTCATGCTAGCATCTGTGTGAAACCCTAATGTTTAGACCTAAACCTTGAAACTACTGATTTGCCAGTGTGTTTGCATATGTGTTTATGTTTTATTGATCTCTACCCTATGTTGTTCGTCTTTGATTCTTTTTGCCCCCTTGTCTATCTCACTGGTCACTCCATAACTCACATGACCCCTAATTTCATATATTAGGGTTTCTGATGTTCTTGCTTAACATCCGTGTTATTTCATGTTAATTCTCTTTAATTAGCATTATGCTTGCTCGAGTCCTTGTTTCTGTGCTATTTGTTACTGAATTATTTCTTGACTTATTGCTTTACTTATAATGTGGTTATTCCATCTATACATAGGAATCTCTATTCACTAGTTTTTGTTTGAATCCCTGATTCACTATGATTCGAAAGTCTTACTGATCTCCTATGAGATATTCTTACTTATTTCCAATCTCTAATCTATTTTCTTACCTTGATTCGTTACTGTTGATTGATATTGCTTCCTTAATTAATATTTTTCTGAACATAGTCTCAATTGTCTGCCTGATTTGGTTTTAAATTGTCTTCTTATATGTCATGTGCATAGTAACTTTCCTTAATTATGTTTACCTACTAGCCGTTTGAGTTCAACCTTCAATTAAGGGATACCTAATTGCCTATTATGAACACTATTTTACATTCTTTCCTTATTTGTCACTCGTCGTTTGAATGATTCCCTTAATTCTAGGGATACTTACAGTTAATTGATTCTCTGAGTCCCATAACTACTGGGCAGTCTGACTTTTTACCTTATTCTTTTTCACCTAGTTCCGACTATATATATACTCTATCCATGCATTGACGAAAAAAGGACATACCTTGTTCCACTCTCTCTTGCTCACACATACATTCTATTGCTTCTATTTATTGTCTGTTGTTACTAGTCGGCTGAAAGCCAAGACTAGTTGTGTTGTTTACTTATTCCTTACTCTGTGCTTACTATCTTCAACTGGTATATTTCAAATTTATATTTGAAGTCCCCAACACAACATGTTTCTCTGGTTACTACGACTCATCCTGTTTCTGATCTTCTTTTACTTATGGATGTGTTGTCCTACTTGCAACTAATTGGGTACTATGTTGTTTAGTTCTTGGTATCCCCTCCCTTATATCCTCAGCATGTGATCCCTAGGATATTATAATTGCATTGCATGTTACTTAACACGTGCTATACTCTGAACTGTTTCCTTAAACCTATGTGTAATTATGTCCTACCCTTTCCCAGTACTCCCTCTAATCTGATTCTGTGTTGGTTTCAAACCATGATTGATCCTATACTCTAAGCATTCCTGATTGTGTGACCATGTCTAACTAGTATTCCTAAGTCTGTGTCCCACTACCCGTACCAATTGCGAGATTTCAGCCTGTTATGTGTTCATCATGTTATGTGCTCTATGTATCCCAATCCTCATTGCCATTGTGTGGAGATTTGTGTTGCTGAACCTATCTTGGTTCTGTGAGTGTTACTGAATCTGTTTGGCTCCATGTTCGAGCTGCTAATTGCCTTACTCTTCTCAAATCTGTTTTACTGGAAAACTCCCTCTTATTTTCAAAACTATTTCAAACAAGTCCCTTTTAACATTGTTTTCTACTAAAAAATCTTTTCAAACCTATCTCCTGCACTTCACTTGATTCCTAGACATTTAAGTTCTGCCCCCTCAGTGTGAGCACTGCTTTGGGACCCTTGAGCTCCCTTTGAACTCTGACACACTGAGGTTGGTTTCACACTGCACATGTTCCATTCTTGGTTACCAAGTCTGGGTGTGAGCATTGCCCGGGAGCTCTTGAGGTCCTTAGGGAACTTTGACACGCCCAGAGTGTGAAAAGGCTATGAAACACCATATGGAATAAGGCTTGGAGGATTTGGGCCTAAGTGAAGGCTCTCTATAGAATAACTTCTTATTTTCTTTCTATTTGGTTATCTAATTCATGGTTCCTGGCCTGTAATAATTTGTAAACAACTCATGGGGGATGGATAGTGAAATGGGAGGGGTAACCATGCATGCTTAGCTAATTACAAGGGTATAAACCATGCTTAGGGTTTTATTTCCTATCTGCGCAATAGAGATCCTGTGTAGGTTCGTATGTTCATGCATTAGAGATCCTGCTTCTTATGTTTCATACCTGCTGTTCAGCATGCTCACTTGCTTAGAAAAATCCTGCTAACAAATGACGTTTTCTACTTTCACTACCATGTACGCCTAGAAATCTTGTTTTTAGGCTAAATAACATTAATGAACATGTTATGTTGCATCTCCTGAAACTATGTTTAAACATTAAAATATTGACGCTTAGAAATCCTGTTTTAAGATAAAACAACGCTAATAAACAAGTATCCTCTAAAATTAGGATTGTGATTCTGTATATCTAGAAATCATGTTTTAAGGTCCTGCATATGCATCATCTCACATTTAGAAACTATATTTAGGAATTCTGTGTGTGCATCTTTTCCTATGCACTAGATACCATGTTATAGGGCCCTAATCACTCAACTACACTTAGCTTAAATATTGATGTATAAGAGGTATAAACAACCCAACTCAGTTTTCTCTAAAAAAAGATATAACTGGTAATGACTTATGTGTTTTGGATAACCTATAACAACATGTTTAGGTAAAATTCACAACAGTTCCATTAAGGATTCTGGTAATCAATGTGTACTGGCCACGCCTAGGCAAGCCTTAGGTGATAAAATCTTAAAAATTGAAAACCTGCCTCCTTTATGTGTGCTGCTTAATGTTAACAGTCTCCTCCAATCAGTAGGCAAACTGATTAGGAATTTCAAGCGATAGCAATAACTACCTGTTTATTCTCTGAACTCACCTAGACACCATGTCTTAGGACCTTCATAAATATTACCCCTATATGTTTTTGAGTCGTGCTAATTATGTGCATAACCTGTTGAGGTACACTTGAGCCTTTTGTATGCTCCTATCTGTTTTCCATTTGCTGCAGTCCTAAATGCTCTTATTTGTCGCTCTAGAAGTTAATCTTTAAACCTGAGGGTCTGCCTAGTACCTCCCTATTAGGATAGTAGTCCTAACCTCCTCCGGGACTGATAGGATGGTACGGGTAATAGCACGCAATAGAATTTGTGACTAACACGCGCTTTAATTACCTTCGCG
>ML270323.1:0-26000 GCA_005239495.1 Nicotiana undulata | reverse complement strand
GGAGGGGGGGAATGGTAGAATATGGACATGATGACCGATGCGCTAATACCACGTGTAGCCATTCTTCGAGGAGTGTCTATCGGGTACTGCATTGATGTGATCCATATTATCAAACCTAGGACACCTTTCCTTTAAATGTTATATTATAGCCCTTTTCAAAACTTAGTCATTTTATAACTATTTTCCCAAACACTTGTTTGCTTAATATTTGAGATCCACTCTTACTTGAGCCCCTTACTTGTTATTTGCTAATTGTACAAATTCACGAAAACTATTTGGCCGGGAACCACACTTGTGGACCTTGAGGGGTGCCTAACACCTTCCCCTTGGGATAATTTCAAGCCCTTACCCAATCTCCGGTTAGTAACGTAGTTGTAATTGAACCCCTTAGGTGCCCTAGCGCACCGTTAAAATCGTTAGGTGGCGACTCTCCAATTATGCAAACCCCCTTTTCCCAAAAGGAAAGAGTTGCCTCAACCCAAATGTCCCGCACCCGATCTCTTCGCGAGGAGAAAAATGGGGGCGCGACACTGCTGACTCTTCTCTCTGCCTCTTGATCGATAACCCTCAATCTGGCGAGCTATCTCGACCACAAGCTGATAGGGAGTCCCCATCTCCACCTCTCGGGCCATGTTGGCCCTAATACCTGAGTGCATCCCAGCTACAAATCTCCGCACTCTCTAAGCATCAGTAGGAAGTATCATAAGAGCATGACGAGACAACTCAGAAAACCTGGCCTCGTAGTCTGTCACCGACATCTGTCCCTGCTCCAGCTGCTCAAACTGATACCGCAGCTCTTCCCTCTCGGAGGGTGGAATATACCTGTCCAGGAACAACTAAGTAAACTTCTCCCAAGTGATGGAAGGGGAACCTGCCGGTTTACCATGGATATAGGACTGCCACTATCTGCGGGCCCTGCCCTCTAATTGGAAGGTAGTGAAGTTAACTCTGTGGGACTCCAATATCCTCATGTTGTGCAGTCTGTCCCTGCACCTATCAATGAAGTCCTGGGCATCCTCGCCACGCTCACCTCCGAAGACAGGAGGGTGCAATTTAGTCCATCTATCCAATAACTTTTGCGGATCTCCGTCCGTAGCTGGTCTGAGCTCAGGTGCTGCTTCTACAGGTTGGGCCCCACCCACGGGCAGTGTACTTGGGGTCTGATAAATTGCTGCTGCATGGCCTGCTCCCTAGGCAGTAGGGGTCTGGACTCCCCCTCCCACCTGAGAAGTGGCAGGATCCGCAGGAAACATACCAGCATGCGTCATAGTATCCATGAATCTCATCATACGGCCCATGACCTCTTGGTAGCCTGGCGCCATCATAAAGTCCACTGGGGCAATATCTGCTGGGGGCACCTCGCCCTGCTCCTTTGTAATGGGATCCTCTATCGGATCCGCTGGGGGTGCTAATTGAACAACTCTGGGATGCCCTCGTCCCTTACCTCGGGCCGGTGCCCTCCCCCGGCGTCTGCCACGGCCTCGGATAACAAGGGTAGTGGCCCCTCCCGGGTCTGGAACATCAACTGCGCGTGTCCTCACCATTATCATGACCCAAAATCCGTAAGGTCGTGATGGCGCCGGACACCACTGTCAGGCAAGCCAATCCTTAATTAATTGAAATAAACTCATGTTTCAACATTTTTTTTGAAATCATTACATTTCACTTTAACAGTAACAACTAGATAGAAATCCATTTAAGTAAAAAAAAAACAACAGTCTATTTTTCCACTTTAATAAAATACAACTCAAATACATCCCAGAACCCGGTGTCACAAGTACATGAGCAATTTCTAATAATTTATACAATTATGCAAAGCTTGTCCGAGATACAAATTGGACAAGGACTTTTAAAATAAAGTACAATACATAGAGGAAGACTTTGCCTGCTGCGGATCGCCTCTGGATGATACAGCTCGCCTAAGTCTCAAAACCAGCCTCATCTCTATGAAAGTACCTGTGCAACAAAATGCACAACAAGTGTAGCATGAGTACGAAAATAACGTGTACTCAGTAAGTATCCCACCTAACCTCAGAGAGGTAGTGACGAGAGGTCGAATTAGACGCTTGCTATAAGGCAGTTGAATATAATCAAGTGAGGTGTTAGGCATGAGTATCATAGGCAATTAAGTAATAATCAAGAATAAGAAAATATCAACTTGCTTCACGTTTAACACATCAATCCTACTCCATTTTTAACTTGGCAATTCAAAACTCCTTAGGCCAATAAGCATGTATAAATCATAGGAAATACGCAGCATTTATCAAGCGCAAACAAAATGCCAAGGGTCAAACGACGCGGACCAACAATAATAAAATTGTGCATTGCCGAGGGTCGAACGACTCGAACCATAGATGCATCTATTTTTTCCGCTCGCGAATCGATCATGAGACGCGGTCAACATAATAATAGTAAGGCTAACCTGCTCGCGAATCATACATACGACTCAGGTGCTCATAGGTACACGTATTCACATAATAATTCTCATTTTTTTAATCAAGAAAATAACTTCTCAAGAAAATGATAAAATTCTCTTTAGGTAAACATGAAGATAGTGTTTAAATCATTTCTGGAAATTCATTTGCCAAGTTTGATCATGTTTTAAATATCACTGATTCATCCGGAACACAATTATGCAAGGAAGGATCCATTCTCTTCTCAAATGATTGATAAGTTATGACCCTTTTTAAGTATTCTATTACTAACTCAATAATATCACAAGGCTAATATCATTGATAAAATCACAAGTACAACAGGTAAGGCATGCTAGTGGGTCCTAGACTACCCGGACATGGCATAACAGTAGCTACGCACGGACTCCCGTCACCTCGTGCGTACGTAGCCCCCACAAGTAGTAACATATATTTAATTAGTTTACCTAGGGGGACAATTCCCCGTCACAAAGTTAGAAAAGAGACTTACCTCGCTCCGAAATTCCATAACCGGCTTCCAAGCCCTTCCGACGACTCTAATTGATGCACAACACTGAAAACTACCAAATTACGGGCAAAGCAATGAAAATTCACTCTAATACTCGTAACAAGTTCAAATTATATAATTTCCCAACTTCGCTCAGTGAGTTAACCAAAATTCCCTCGGGCCCACGTGCCCAGATTCTGAAATTTCTCGAAGATAAACTCTACCCATAGCTTTACTAGTTCAAATATACAATTTGCTCAAATACCCATGCTCAATTCATGGCTAAATCCAAATTACCAAATTTCTAGGTTTTCTTCAAATTTTCCCACAAATTTCATGTCTAATTCCATGTATAAACCTTGTATTTAACTAAAACCGTGAAGAAATAACTTACATTGTGATCTTTGACGAAAATCCATCCTGGAAGCTCCCCACAATCGCCCATGCCAAGATGAAAAATGGGAGAAGAAATGACAAATTCCCATTTTAAAACATTCTGCCCATGCTGATATTCGCACCTACGATCAACCTCTCACACCTGCGATTCCGCATTGTCCGTATCTGTGGCCTCCTCAGCCCCCAGCCAAAACTCGCACATGCGCCCCACTGTCCGTATATGCGCCTTCACATGTGTGGAAATTACATCGCACCTACGTTCCCAGCCAAGCCACCACAATCTTGTACCTGCGGCGCCAAAGTCGCTCCTGCGGCTCCGCACCTGCGGCCAAAGCCTCGCAGGTGCGGACGCACCAGACACCAGCAACTTCAGCTTTCTTAAACTTTAAATATTGATCCGTTAATCACCCGGAATCCACCCGAGGCCCCCGGGACCCCGTCCAATCACACCAACATGTCCCAAAACATGACACGGACTTGCTCGAGGCCTCAAATCACATCAAACAACATCGAAACGATGAATCGCTCTCCAATCCAAATCTTTAAGAACTTATAATTTCAAACTTCTACATCCGACGACGAAACCCATCAAATCACATCTGATTGACCCCAAATTTTGCACACAAGTCATATTCGACATTACGGACCTGCTCCAACTTTCGGAATCACATTCTGACCCCTATATCATAATTTCCACTTCTGGTCGGATTCTTCAAAAACCTTCAAATATCTATCTTTAGCCAAAGGACTTCAAACTGACCTTCGGACATCCGAATTCACTTTCGATCGAGCTCCCAACTCCAGAATCACCATACGAAGCTATTCCTAGACTCGGAATCCCAAACAGACATCAATATCTCTGAAATGCGCTTCAAGCCAAACTTAGGAAATTCCTTAAAAAATGCTGACTTCCACAATATACGCCGCAACGCTCCCAGGTTATCCAAAACCCGATCCGGACATACGCCCAAGTCTGAAATCCTCATACGAACCTGCTGGAACCTTCAGATCCTGATTCCGAGGTTGTTTACTCCAAATTCCAATCTTAGTCAATCCTTTCAACTTAAGGCTTCCGAAATGAGAATTCTCTTTCCAGATCCACCCGAACTTCCCGAATTTCAATTCTGACCATGCGCACAAGTCATAATACCTTAAATGAAGTTGTTCATGGACTCAAACCACTGATCGACGTGCTAGAGCTCAAAACAGCCGTTCGGGTCGTTACAACCATGTTGTGAGAGAATAGAAGAGTGAGATTCATTATACCATCAATTGCACGATAGAATATGAACAAAGGGAGATTTCCTAATACCCTATAGCCTCCTGAAGATAAGTACAGACATCTACGTACCGACCCGCAAGACTCTAATGGGTTTTCTCGTGACTTGTGAGACCTACACCGAACCTAGAGCTTTGATACCATGTTGTCACGACCCAAATCCTAGTTAGGTCGCGATGGCGCCCAACTCCGATGTCAGGCAAGACAACCTAATTACTAGTGAACCCCTTATTAATTTATCAAACATTTTTCCAATGCTTGTAAAAATTTTGGACTATATTACGCGACAAACAAGATTTGTAAACAACTATAAAGAAAGAAATAACTAAATTAGTCACCACAACCCAAAAGAATATAATATCCACTACGTGGGTGTGCCAGGAACTGGCGTCACGAGTCTACGGGCATCTAATAGAATTGAATATCCAAAAGAAAATACACGTCTGCCCTACTGTGTAATGAAATATGAACAGACATAGCAAAAGAAAAGAGGAACTCTAAGGTGCTGTTAGAGAAGGCTTCAAGGAGAGCATCTCACCGAGAATTCCACACCAACTGAAGGTCAGAGACGAACTCCGGACGAATACCCAGATGCACCTGCCTCAGAACCTGTACAATTAAGTACAAAAGCGTAGCATGAGTACATAAAAAAATATGTACCCAGTGAGTATCTCGTCTAATCTCGAAGAAGTAGGGACGAGAGGTCGACGTGATACTTACTAGGGTCAAACTAAATAATATAATAAATTAAAGGCTAGGCAGGAATAGCAGTCGTAGTAATCACAGGGACATGAAATATCAAGTATAAGTTTGTAATTACCTTTGCATGTCAATTTTCACTAACACATAATATACCAATTCTCCTTTTCACATGAATTAATTTATACAAGTATCACAAAACTCCCAGTCAAATATATAGCACATAGTATGCCGAAAGCGTGCGGCTGAAGCGTCGCGAAAATAAATGTGTACTGCCGAGGGTCGAACGGCTCGAACCATAGATGCATCTATTACCCTGCTCGCAAATCGAACATGCGACACGATTGACATAATGATAGGGCTATCCCGCTCGCGAATCATACATGCGATGCGGGTGCCTATATACATACATAGAATTATCAAGAATCCAGGGATTTAACAGATATTATACTTTAAGACAAGAACTTAAGCAATGTAACTTCCTAAAAATTTTCATACCAATTCAAGGATACTAAGCAACTTAAAATACATTTAAAGTCACCTATAAAGCACATAAAACCATGCCTGTGAGTCCTAAAACTACCCAACATAACATGATAGTCGCTACGCACGGACTCTCGTCACTTCGTGTGTGTGTAGCCCCATCATGCAATTATTTATAATCACCTATGGGGAAAATTCCCTCTTACAAGGTTAGAAAGGAGACTCATCTAGTGACAAGCCTACTTTCCAGGTCCAGAACGCGCCCGAAACTCCAAACTCGTCTTCCAAGGACTCGAAACTAGTCAAATATGGTATACATGAATTAATCTATGCTCAAAAGTATGAAATTTACCTATTTAAGTAGTTATTTCAACCTACTTTGAAATATCCCAAAATACAACCCGGGCCCACATGCTCGGATTCTGGAAATTCACGAAGGAAACACTTACCCATAACCTAAGGATCATTAATATATGATTTTTGTATGATTCCATAGCTAATTAGTGGGTAATTCTCTAAATTTCATAAAGCCCTAGGTTTTTATTCTAACCCTTGATTTCACTAATTAGGAGGTTAATTTAACTAGGAATTCATGTATTAAACTAATATTCGAGTAGAAATCACTTACCTTTTAGTAGCTAAGTCGTTTGGCTCTTTTCCAAGCTCTCAAGGTCGACTATGGGGGAAGAAATGGGGTGAAAATGATTATGTCCCGTGTTTTTAAAGAACTCACTGCCTACAGGGGTACTGCACCTGCAGCTCAAGGACCTCACCTGCGGTCTCGCATCTGCGAGGGAAAACTCGCACCTGCTGAATTGGACAAGGGGGTCTTGGCTCGCACCTGCGGAGAGGAACCCGCACCTGCGGCTCCGCTCCGGCGGATCTCTATCCGCACCTGCGAGAATGGGCAGCCTCACTTGAAGCCGCACCTGCGAGGCAATGACCGCAAGAGCGGTCTCGCACCTGCGATTGGGCAACCGCAGGTGCGGTTACACCAGATCAGGTGTACCAGCAGCTGCTTATTGCTGGTTTTTGGCCTCGTTTGGTGCCCGAGCAGCACCTGGGCCCACCCGAGCCCCCGCCCAAATATACCAACAAGTCACAAATAATAATACCGACTCACTCAAGCCTTCGGAACACTCAAAACAACGCTACAACCCGAAATCACACCTCAAAACCCCTAGACTCAAACTTGAGAACTTTAAGTTCTTGAATTCGATAACAATGAGCCGAACCGACCTATACTACTCGGAATGACACCAAATTTTTCAAGCACGTCATAAATGACATAGCGGAACTATTCCCAGTCTCGAAATTCTGTTCGGACCTCGATAACACAAAAACACGTTCCAAACCTCAATTTGAACTTAAGGAAACTCTTATTTCGCTATTGGGCGCCGAAACGCTCCCGGGTCATCCAAAACCCATTCCAGACACAAGCACAAGTCCGAAATCATCAAACGAAGCTATTGGAACTGTCAAAACTCGATTCTGAGGTCGTTTACTCAAAACGTTGACCGAAGTCAAACTTGGCCTTAAAGGCCAACCTTAAGGAACTGAGGGTTCCTATACTATTCCAAACTCTTCCAGATCTCGAACCACCCGTCCCCACAGGTCATAAGTCATAAAAAGCCACTACGGGCAGTCTCATTTAGGGTCACGGGGTCCTATAACGCAAAACGACCGGTCGGGTCGTTACAACCACGTGATTTAAACTTGTTTATTTCATTTGTTTACTCTGCCTCATACTTATTTACCTCTTTACTATACCTGATGTTATTGGGCCACTAGTGTGTGGCAATGTTGACCCCTCATCACTACACGTCCGGGGTTAGGCTAGATACTTACTAGGTACACGTTGATTTACGTACTCATACTGCACTTGCTGCACATTTCTTACTACTATATTATAATCTGTTTTATTATAAATTTAAAAAAGAATGACTTGGATTTTTCGTAAATTATTCAAATCAAAGACTTTTTTGGTTAATTAGGATTGATCTTAACATTAAAGAGATTCCTTTTTTTTATACAAATCTTAATAATAGCTCATCCCAAGTTTTAAATATTTTATTGTAATTATAATTTTTATCCAATAATCATTTTACGTTCAATACATTTAAAAAATCGTTCAGGCTACGCGCATCGCGCGTGTAACCTATATCAATGAGTGTTAGATTTATCAAGTAAAAGTATAAGTTCCTAACAATAGTCATTAATATTGACACTATCAATTAAGAAAAAAACGTCTCATAGAAATCCTCAATCATCAGTTAATAATTCAACTTAAAATTTTATGCCACTTTTTTAATAAATAAGTTAGCATGCTTCCTTTTCAGTTTCAGTAGTACACATAGTCATCGAAACATAAATAGTGGATATAACTTCACACATATTGTGAGAAACTAATAATCCATGAATTCCATGTGAACACAAAATCAAAGTGCCTTGAAAATGAGAAAAGACATTCAAAACGAATACTAAAGTAAGCTAGTAAAATACATCGGAGAATGACTCAAAATTATATTTGAAAGAGTATATTTAGTTTCGATATATTATTATTCAAGTGGAATTAATATTTAAACAATTCTATTATTGATTAACTACATATGTCGTTATATATATGCATATAATTAGCTTTATAATAATTCTAAATTTTATATTTAAAAGGTAAAATGACTGATACACATTTCGGTTGGAGAACACACATTTCTTCTTAATTTGAAGGGAATATATTTTGAAAAAATCTTACGAAAATTGTAGTAATTCCTGTAAGATGATATTGAATCTAAAATAATTGATATATCTATTTTTTGGTAATTAAATTCCGATATTTATTTTATATTTTTATCATGATTCTTCTTAAGGCTATCAAATAAAATAATTATATTTTTTGTTTAGATATTTGGAATAAAGATGGTCGTCATATAGTTTTTGGAAGAAACAGGTCCACACGTAAAACATTTGAGCACATATATTTTATATTACTTTGAAGGGCATATCCTTTGGGGTAAACTTACAAAACATAATATTAAATCTAACGTGTTAAAAGTCAATATATATTTTTATTAAAATTCTTTTAACAATCATCAAATTAACACTAATTAAAAACATTGTATCTTTCTTATAGAGCTATTGGAATGAACGGCTAGGTCATATAGTTTTTAGGAAAAAGAATGAATAATAAAGTAACAATGTCAGGTCTAAAACTAACTAATACTTAATGCGTATTTTATAACCAATAACTTATTACGTATACAAAAAACTATAGAGGGCCATTTATTGGAATAGATGAAAAATAAAAGTAATAATAAATATCAACTTATTTAGAATACTTATTATTTCATTCTTATTTCTTCTATTTTGAATTTTAACAAAATTAATTTTTAATACTATAATATAATTGATTCGATTTTATTTTCTAATTTCTTTCATCGTCAGTGGTCTTTTTTATTGAAATATCTAATTAAGCCAAGATTTTTGTTAACTTGAAGATAGTTTTATATAATGACCCGGCCGGTCGTTTTGAGTGTTAGAGTCCCGAATCCCTATTAACGTCTTTCTCCATATCTATTTCTGATATTGTTACTTGCCGGAAAGATTCGTTTTGAGTTTCGGAGTGATTTGGGACACTTAGTCCCTAAATGAGAGCTTAAGTCTTAAAATTGGGACCGTAGTAGGAACTGTGTAAAGATGATTCCGAAATGGAATTCAGTCGATTCTGTTAGCTAATTTGGGGTATTTTGGACTTAGGTGCGTGTACGAATTGTATTTTGGGGATCCGTAGCTTATTTAGGCTTGAAATGATGGAAAATAAATTTTTGGAGTTTTGGACTGGTAGTGGTTTTTTTTAAATCGGGGTCAGAATCCGATTTTGGAAGTTGGTGTAGGTTCGTAGTTTTCAATATGACTTGTGTGCAAAATTTGGGGTCCATCAGACGTGGTTTGGTTTGTTTCGGCATCAGTTGTAGAAATTTGAAGTTCGTATGGTGTTTCGGATTGGTTGAGGGCTCGAATAAGTTCGTATGGTGTTTTAGGATTGGTTGGTATGTTTGGTTGAGGTCCCGGAGGCCTCGAGCGTGTTTCGGATTCTCAACGGGTCATTTTTGGACTTAGGGAGTTGGCAGATGTTCTTGTGTTGTTGCAGACATTTTTCTTCATCGCGTTCACGAGGGAGGGCTCGTGATCACATAGTTCATCTGAGAGGTCACCTAAAATTTTCTCTTCATGTTCCCGAAGACGAAGACGCGATCGCCTAAGATTCTTAGTCAGTGCATCGCGAACGCGTGGCCTAGGTTGCGTTCACGAAGAAGAAGAGAGGAAGCAGTGGAGTTTCAGTGTTACTCTTCGTGGTCGCGTGAGGTCTATTACGATCGCGTAGGTGTGAGAAGCTAGTGCATCGCATTCGTGTTGGGTGTTACGCATTCGCGTAGAGTAAATTTCTAAGGGAGCGAGGTTGTTCTTCGTGATCGTGAGGCCAATTCCGCGATCGCGATTAAGAAACCTTGGGCAGAAATTAAAGTTCAAAAATGAGGGTTTTTGTTCATATCACAAAATTTGATTGAGAGCTTGGTAGAAGGCAAAATTTGGAGAGATTTTCGGAGGAAGTTATTGGGTAATGATTCCTAACTCCTTATTTATTAAATCCCACTAATCTATTCTTGATTTCATCATTTAATTTTGGATTTGGGGTGGAAATTGGGGAAAATTGAGAAAAGTTCTTAGGCCGAATTTTGGGATTTTGTTCGAGATTTTGGTATCGAATTTGAGTGAATTTGGTATGGTTGGACTCGTGAGTGAATGGGGATTCATAATTTGTGACTTTTCCCCAATTCCGAGACATACGTTCGGGGAGGCTTTTTGGGCATTTTTCTATTTTCCTTCCTTAGCTTTCATTTCACTAGCTAGATTAGTTACTTGTAGCTACATTTACGTTATGTAATTGATTTGATTAGATTTGGGCCACTCGGAGTTGGATACTCGTGGCAAGAGAGTGATGTAGGATTGATTTGATCTTGGTTCGAGGTCAGTGTCTTGCTTAACATTGTGAGGGAAAATGCCCCTTAAGATTTGGTATTGTTTGACACATGAGCGCTGTGTATGTGAGGTGACGAGTACGTACACGGGCTATTTGTTGTAAAATTCCATTTTTCACTGAATCATAACTTGTTCTTCGTTGTTTGAAATACACTAGCTTATGTAACTACCCTGTTTAGATTAGAAAAACATGTATACGTAATTTAACTGCCTATTTGAACTCTGTGCAGCATGTTTAGTAAAATTTCCTGATTTCTTTGATGTGAACTTAGTCTAAGTTGTAGATTTCCTTGTTGTAACTGTTATTTATATTGGTTGAGCTACCTATTTACTTTAGGACTAAAGAACGGTATTATGGGAGATCCCCATGTACTGCATATTTACTTTACGACTATAGAACGGTAATCTGGGAGATCCCCCAGCACTGCATATTTACTTTGGGACCACGGAACGGTATTTCAGGAGATCCCCCCTGCACATTTACGTTTGGGACTACAGGACGGTATCCCGGGAGATCCCTTATTGCTATTACTGTGTTCTGAGCTGTTGTAACTACCCGATAAGTCATTTTGAGAGTTAGCGCCCTGATCCCCTAATAACTGCTTTCCCCACATTTATATCTTCTTATGGGACTTGTCATAATGATTTGTTGTGAATTTCGGAGTGTTTTTCGACACATAGTCCCTATATATGAGTTTAAGCTTTAGAAATTGGATCGTAGTTGGAACTGATTAAAGACGGATCCGTAATGCAATTTTGTCGGCTCCTTTAGCTCCGTTGGGTGATTTTGGGGTGTGGAACATGTCCAGAATGTGTTTTCGAGTTCTTTAGTAGATTTACGCTTGAATTGGTGAAAGTTAGAATTTCGGCAATTTCGGCCGATAAGTGAAATTTGTATATCGAGCTCGGAATGGAATTGCGAAAGAGGATGTAGGTCCGTAGTGTCATTTATGACCTGTATGTAAAATTTGAGGTCATTCGGACTATTTTGACGTGTTTCGCCATCAGTTGTAGATTTAGGAAATTTCCTAAGTTCGTAGGATTGAATCCATGCATAATTCTTGATTCTAATGTTATGGGACGTGGTTTGAAGGCTCGACTAAGTTCGAATGAGGTATTAGGACTGGTTGGTTGGTTTGGTTGAGGTCCCGGGGGCTTCGGGTGTGTTTCGGATGCTCAACGGGTTAAATTTTGGACTTAGGAAGGATCATATTTTCTGGTGCTGGTGTTCTTTTATGCGTTCTCATGAGGGGTATCGTGAACGCATAGGCTAAGCTGGGCTAGGGGAAAATTACTCTATGTGTTCGTATTATGCTAGATGCAAATGCGATGGTTTGGTCCACTGCTAATCGCGAACGCCTGGGCCAGGCCGCATTCGCGAAGAAGGATTGGGGCTTCAACGGGTCCGGTGTTTTACCCTTCGCGTGATTGGTACCGCGTTCGCGTAGGGTTAGGAAGTCAGTGGTCCGCGTTCACAGGCCCAGGTACGCGTTCGTGTAGGTCAAGATTTGGGCGCGTGAGTTTTACCCTTCGGGTTCGCGAAGGTGCTTCCGCGAACGTGATGAGGTCTGTTCCTGGGCAGATTTTAAAACCAAAATCAAGGGTTTAAGCCATTTTTCACATTTTTGAACTTGGGAGCTCGGGAATTTGCGATTTTTGAAGAGAGTTTCACCTGGGTGATTTGTGTAAGTAATTCCTACTCGGTTTAGACTAACTTCCATGAATCTACACTTAAATCTATCCTTTAATTTCGAATTTATGGTGGAAACTTGGGGAAAATTTGGATAACGTTCTTAGGCCAAGTTTTTTAGTTTGATCGAGATTTTGGTACCCGATTCGAGTAATTCTTGAATGGTTAGACTCGTGAGTGAATGGGTGTCCGTAATTTGTAATTTTTACCCGATTCCGAGACGTGGGCCCGGGGAACTTTTTGGGCAATTTTCCTAATTTCACGTATTATCTTTGAACTAATTAGCTATATATATTTCTTAAAGTGATATTTACACTATGCAATTGAATTGAATAGATTTGGGCCATTCGGAGTCGGGTACTCGTGGCAAGAACGTGGTTTCGAGTTGAGTAGAGCAGTCGAGGTAAGTGGCTTGCCTAACTCTGTGTTGGGGACTTTGCCTTAGGTTGTTTTGATATAATTGTTGCGTGAGCGCTGTGTACGTGAGGTGACGAGTACGTACACGGGCCATTTCTGCAAAAATACCACTTTTCCTTCAAAAATTATACAGTGCCTTGTACTTCTATTACATCATTTCTACGTGTTAAATTGTTCATCTTAGATTAGGGAAGCATGCCTATTTTTTCATATTAAATTGCTTAATTGACACTCTATGCGCCATGTTCTAGCTAGTTTTCCCTGTTTTTCCTACCTGCATCTTGATGTACTGTTAGGACTTATGTGCACTTGGCATTTACTTCGCGCTCCATATTTAAATTGGGGACTACAGACGTATTCTGAGAGATCCCTCTGTATTGCATATTTAAATTTGGGAATACGGACGTATTCTGGGAGATCCCCCCAGCACTGCATATTTAAATTGGGGACTACTGACGTATTCTTGGAGATCCCCCATGTACTGTATGATTATATTTGGAACTACGGGACGGTATCCCGGGAGTTTCCACTGTGAGATACGCTGTACTGAGCTGAGAGCTCCATTTTGCTGCTTAATTCAGACTATTCATTTGAACATTTTACTTTAGAACTTATTTCTTTTCCGCACTATTTAAACTCTTTAAAAATTTATAAATCCAGTAGAGCCTTAACCAGACCTCGTCACTACTTGAACGGGGTTAGGCTTGGAATTTTATTGGGTACCGAACGTGGTGTACCATGCCGTTTCCTGCACATGTTTTTCGTGTGCGTATCCAGGTTCCAGCTCGCAGTCCCGTGGCTAGTGGTCGTCGTAGCTGCTTGAGGAGACCATAAGGTAATTCTGCCGCGTCCGCAGAATCCTCCGAGTCACCTTCCATCCCAGTTTAGTTAGAGACTATTATGTATTTTTCTTTCTCGTTGTATAGAGCTATTACAGTATAGAAGCTTTTGACTTAAAAATGACATTCCGGGTTTTGGGAATCTTTATTGTACATGCCGAGTGGCGAGGTTTTACTTAGAGGATTTACTTTGTGCTGTCTTTACTTATTGTTTTGTTTAATATCTTCCGCAAATTTAGGCTTACCTAGTCGTAGATACTAGGTGTCGCCACGATACCTTTTGGATGGTAAGTCGGGTTGTGAAAAGTTAGTATCAGAACGTCTAGGTTCATAGGAGTCACAAGTCGCAAGTCGGTTAATTAGAGTCTCGCGGATCGGTGCGGAGACGTCCGTATCTATCTTCGAGAGGCTATGTAACTATTAAGAACAATCATATTCTTGGAATTCCTTGTCGTGCTAGTTATTGACATCAAAATTCCAAAACTCTATTCTTCTCTTTCTCACAGAAGGTTAGAACCCGTACCAGACGGACTGACGACCAGGCACCCCAGACCCCAGCCATAGCCGCCAGAGGCAGGGGTAGGGGTAGAGGACGAGCACGCGATGCAGCCCGAGCACCGGAAGGAACAACTACTAAGGAGCCCGCAGCAGCTCCTGTTTGAGGGCTGGCACAGGAGGTCCCTATTACTACTCTAGTCCTCCAGGAGACCTTGGTTCAGTTCATGAGCGTTTTCAGCACTCTGACTCAGGAGGGACTACTCCCGATAGCTCCAGCCACATTTCAGGCCAGGGGAGGGGAATAGATTCCCGCATCCCTTACACCTGAGCAGATGGTCCATGTTGGGTAGGTCCCAGAGTATATTCATATTCCCCCAGCAGCTCCAGCTCAACATGATGCTAGGGTAGCTGCTTCTGAGGCAGAGCGACTCAGAATTGAGAGGTACAAGAAGTACCACCCACCTATTTTCAGCGTACTAGATTCAGATGATGCTCTGGGTTTTCTTGAGGAGTGTCATCGCATTCTCCACACTATGGGTATTGTGGAGACGAGTGGGGTTTCTTTCATCGCCTTCCACCTGAGGGGAGAGGCTTATCAGTGGTGGCGTGCCTATGTTGAGTAGTCCAGATGAGGCAACTTCACTCACTTGGGCTCTGTTCTCAAAGATGTTTTTACTTGAGTTTGTCCCTCAAATGAGCCTCAGGGATGCTTGGCGTGCATAGTTTGAGCAGTTATGCGAGGGTACTATGACTGTGTCGGAGTATGCTGTCTGTTTCAGTGACTTGGCTCGTCATGCACCGGCCTTGGTTAGCACGACCAGAGAGAGAGTTCGACGCTTCATTGAGGGACTCCACCCCGGTATTCGGACTAGTATGGACAGAGAGTTGGAGACAGATATCACTTACCAGCAGGCAGTGAGTATTGCCCGGAGGATTGAGAGCATGTTGGCCCAATACAGAGAGGAGAGAGAGGCCAAGAGGTTGTAACGACCCGACCGGTCATTTTGAGCTCCAACACGTCGTTCAAAAGTTTGAGGTCATGAGCAGCTTCATTTCAGGTATTATGACTCGTACGCATGGTCTAAATTGAAATTCGGGAAGTTCAAGTGGATTTATAAAGAGAATTCTCATCTAAGAAACCTTAAGTTGGAAGAATCAACTAAGATTGGAATTTGGAGTAAACGACCTCAGAATCAGGATCTGAAGGTTCCAAGAGGTTCGTATGATGATTTCGGACTTGGGCGTATGTCCGGATCGGTTTTTGGATAACCCGGGAGCGTTTCGGCGTAGATTGCGGAAGATAGCATTTTAGAATAAATTTCATAAGTTTGGGTTGGAAGGAATTTCAGTTTTATAGATGTCCATTTGGTATTCCGAGTCTAAGAATAGCTTCGTATGGTGATTCTGGAGTTGGGAGCGCGATCGGAAGTGAATTCGGATGTCCGTAGGTTATTTTGAAACCTTTTGGCTAAAGATAGAAATTTGAAGGTTTTTGAGAAATCCGACCGGAAGTGGAAGTTTTGATATCGGGGTCGGAATGCGATTCAAAAAGTTGGAACAGGTCCGTGATGTTGAATATGACTTGTGTGAAAAATTTGGGGTCAATCGGAGGTGATTTGACGGGTTTCGGCATTGAATGTAGAAGTTGGAGATTTCTAAGTTCATAAAGATTGAATTGGAGAGCGATTCGTTGTTTCAATGTTGATTGATGTGATTTGAGGCCTCGAGCAAGTCTGCAGTATGTTTTGGAACAGGTTGGTGTAATTGGTCGGGGTCCTGAGGGCCTCGGGTGGATTCCGGGTGATTAACGGATCAAGTTTGGAGTTTTAAGAGGTGTTGAGGTTGCTGTCATCTGGTGTGACCGCACCTGCGAGGCTTTGGCCGCAGGTGCAGAGCCGCATGTGTGGCTTTGGACGCTGCAGGTGCGAGTTTTGGCTGGAGCTGAGGAAGCCGCAGGTGCGGGAGTTTGGGCTGGAGCTGAGGAAGCCGCAGGTGCGGGAGTTTGGGCGCACCTGCGGAAGCGCAGGTGCAAGGACGGGACCGCAGGTGCGAAAATGAGGCATGGGCAGAATGTTTTTAAACGGGAATTTTTGCATTTCTTCTCCTATTTTCATTTTGTATGGGAGATTGTGGAGGGCTTCAAGGAGGGATTTTTGTCAATGATCCCAAGGTAAGTTGTTCCAACTCATTTTAAGTTAAATGCATGGTCTAGGTACGGATTTGAGTAATAGGAAATGGTGAAAATTATGGAATTTTGAAGAAAAACCTAGAAATTGGTAATTTTGATTTTTACCACGAATTGAGCATGAATATTTGAGTAAATTGTATAATGGAGTTAGTAAGACTACGGGTAGAGTTTATCTTCGAGAAATTTCAGAATCCGGGCACGTGGGCCCGAGGGAATTTTGGTCAATTCTTCGAGCGGAGTTGGGAATTTATATAATTTGAATTGTTAACAAGTATTAGAGTATATTTTAATTAGTTTGCCGTTGTTTGGATAGTGTTGGAGCGTTGTGCAACGATTTGAGTCATTAGAAGGGCTTAGAAGCCGATTTGAGTCTCCTTTCTAACCTTGTAAGAGGGAATTGTCCCCATAGGTTGTATAAATGCTATGTGTTAATGTTTGTGGGGGATACATACGTACAAAGTGACGCGAGTCCGTACGTAGCGGCTATTATTGTTATGTCCGGGTAGTTAGGCCCACATCATGCCTTGTGTTTCTCCTCGAAATGAATTATATGCTTCATAGATTCATATTATATGTAGCTTTGTTCCCTGAGATCATGGAATTTAATAATTTAAAGGAATTGTTCATTGGAAATTAATTTATGAAGAATATTGTGTGTGCATGTTACCGCTTCGCAATTTATATTCCGCGAGCGGAGTGTTATTTCCCCCGCTCTCATGGGAGCGGGTCGTACGCCACGGCGGATTGAAAGATACATTATGGTTCGGACCGTTCGACCCTCGGCAGTGCACATATATGATTATTATGATGGCTCCGGCCGGTTGTCCTTATCCTGTATGCGCATGCTAAATTGTTAAAGATTTCATGGATATTGAAAAGATAGATATTTGGGGGGAAATGAAGTAGTAATTGTTTATTTACTTCCAGAATTTATTGAATTGCAGTTACCTTTAATGTTTACTGTCTTTATCAGCCTCATATGCCTATTGCGGTTATCATACCTTGTTAATTTATATTGTTGGACCCTAGTGAGTGTCAAGTCAACCTCTCGTCACTACTTCTTCGAGATTAGACGGGATACTCATTGGCTACATATTTATTATGTACTCATGTTACGCTTGCTGGGCACTTCTATTGCACAGATACCTTCATAGCAATGTGGCTGGCATTGGAAACTTAGGCGAGCTGCATCATCCGGAAGCGACCCGCAGGAGACAGAGTTTCCCTCGCATTATTTTTACTTTCTTTTAAAATTTCCTTCTCCACTGGTATTTCGGACAAGCTTTGTAGAAATTGCTCATGTACTTGTGACACCGGGTTTTGGGATGTATTTTGGATGTATTTTGTTAAAATGTAAAATAGACTGTTATTTTTACTTAATGGATTTTATCTAGTTATTATGTATTAAAGTGAAAGGTAACGATTTCGAAATTGTTAAAACAAGAATTTATTTCAACTAATTAATGATCGGTTTGCCTAACAGTGGTGTCCGGCGCCATCACGACCTTACGGATTTTTGGGTCGTGACAACATGGTATCAGAGCTCTAGGTTCCCTTAGGTCTCACGAGTTATGAGCAAGTCTAGTAGAGTCTTGCGGATCGGTGCAGAGACGTCTGTACTTATGTTCGAGAGGCTACAAGGCTGTTAGGAGTACTCACCTTCTTGATTCCTCATCGTGCGATTTGATTCCTCTGAGTCTTATGCCTATGTTTCTTCCTACACAATCTTACACGTCGCAAAGTGCTTTCTATAAATCGAAAATTTGAGGAATTGTGAAGATGCTACAGATATGGTGCGTGATGTTTTCCGTACATAGTGATTGGGCTATTGTTGTCACCCTGTAGAAGGATATCATGTTGTTCCAGCCCAGTAGTTGTGTTCCTGAGAGCTTAGAGGCTATGCTCAGGTTGTTGAGGTGCTTACGGTTGGTTATTGTGCGGTGCTGATATGATGGTAAAATGCTTGCCAATGTGTTGGGGTGATGAACGACTTGAAGGGAGGTCTTCCCAGAGGGTGATTTCGAGATTTTAGTATTTTAGTTCCGGCAGAGGAAAGGCATTTGGGTTATGAATGGTCCGGTTTGGGTTGATAAAGTAGTAAGACTTGGTGCTTTCAAGTAAGGAGGAGAATTCACCTGTGATGTGATATCGTCGTCCTTGATCGAATGGAATTCATTAAGTTCGTCGGTGCTATGGTTTCTTTGGTTGCATTGGGTCAGAGTGTTGTGAAATAGTATTTAAAAAGCGGCTGTCAGAGACCGTGGTGTGCGGTGGTTCAAGTATTGAATGAGTATTTCCAATGAAGGCAGCTCGAGAAAGATGATCTTCGGGGAGTCGAAGTTATGGCGATCTCCTGGTTTAGGTGTTGCAACGAATGATATTAAATTGAGACCGCAATTGAGAAGCATGCAAGGAAGGAATACATGTGAGAAGTGTCAGGTGGCGGCTAAATCTCAAAATGCCAGGCATAAGAGACGGAAGTCGGGTAGTTGCCTAAAGGAATGAGTTTAACTAAGTGGGAGAGTGGCAGTGTACCGTACGAGTTCAGTGGTAAGACGACTGCCTATCTTAAGGAGACGTTGGAGTTATTTGAGAATTTTAGTGGACGGTGATTAGGTCCACGAGCTTAGCTGAAATGTTGGTCATTCGGCAGAAGGTTGGATGCAACAGAAATGAGTTATTAGGAATGAAAAAGGATGCAATGTGGCGATGAATTTGAAGATATTGTAGCGCATTTAGTAGATGTCCACGGGGAGTAGACAGACTGGTAGAGTTGGTGAATGAGAGCAGGCTTAGGATGGGGTATTGATCTTGCAGAAAGTGTGCATTTCAACGTCATTGGAAGGTGTTAGTTTGTGATTTCCACAGGTGGGTTATCTTCCGTGACTAGGTCAGCGGTTTTGTGGTTGGCAAGTTCTTGCGAGGGATTTTAGTGGCTATTCGGCAAGAGGGAGAATATGTGAATGATGCTATAGAATTTGAGTATTCAGGAAGTGCCCACAGGAGAATTTAGAAGAATTGGGTGGATTGATCAAGTAAGATCATGTTAACAAAGGAGAAAGGATCTCAGCAGGGTCTAAAGTGGTGCAAGGAGTAGCTTCGGGCTAAGTAGGGGAGTCCCACCACCTGCAGTTGGGTTGTAGGATTGTGTTCTCATGGGGTTACGGATTGTCGGCGTATTGGCGAGTTATTACAGCTAAGGGAAAGGAGTAAAATGGTGATTGTGCGTGAGGTTGATGAATGTGTGCAAAAGTTGGCCCTGTTGGACCAGGGTTAGGCTTTGAAAGATTCAGAATTTATGCTTAAGGCATAGGCGAGTTGTAAGGGTAGTGACTCAGTCACGTACTTCATCGAAAAGGGGTATTCATGTGCCAAAAGAGCCTTGGAGTTGATTGTATTCGGGGCCAGTCAAAGTGGGTCACTCTTGATGGCAGTCCTAATAAATTTGAAGGCCAAGAATGCAGTGTTTAAGGGTTTCAGGCAACAATATGATTAAGAATATAGCTTTTGCAGCGTGATTTCTGAGAAAAGGAAAAATGGTTGGAGTGTTCCATGTTATTTTTAGCGCGCGGGATAATATTGGAGGAGTGAGAGAGATAAACTTTGGGTTGTAGAAAGATTGTCAGGAGGGCATGAGACGGGTTGCAAGATTTAGGCAGCATGGTCTCGTAAATGAAGGTCACTCGGGATGAGTGAGGGTCGAGTTTGCTATGAGTTGAAGGAAGTTACTAGTATTCCTGAGGCAATTGAAGATAATTAAAAGAAGATAGAATGGTTAGCCATGGTTGAAATGGAGCACTTACGCCAATGATCAATTCCTTCGGTGTGATTGAGTATGTGTATGGTTTTTGCAGATGTGTGGGTCTTGTCGGCCATCGTAATAGATTTCATTTGGGGGCATTCGAGTGCTATGTCATGTTAGGCGTAGGCGGATCCCAGAAGGTTTTTGGTGGTTCAGACCACTACTTAAGGATTTGCATGTTGGGTGACTGTGTGAATTCACTTGAGTGTTGTTATTGTTCTCTTGAATTGAGGTAAGTAAAAGGTTCCCACATGGTGAAGTGTTTCCCCTATTAGTGGTTCAGGAGTATGATGGAATTCTTGCGCAATCTCATATTGGCATGTCAGGTGCAGTAAGCTACACGGAATTAAAAGTAAGGATCAAGATTTTGGTTCGGTGTTGTCAAGGATGTCATGAGCTCGGATGAGCAAGAAAAGGGATTTGAATGTTTAGAGTAAGCTGGTGTTGACTTCAGCGTCACCTAAGATAGGTGTTTGGTGAAAGAGGCTTTGCACCCTGGTCATGGGTTCTTGAATTATTTTACAACGTTAGTGTGGGCGGTGGTGTGGATGTGCAGACTTATTGCCTTGTGTGGAAGGTCGTGGAAGCGTGACCGCGTGAAGATTGCAATAGTGTGACTTGTAGTCACCATATGGATTGAAGATTCAGACCAAGTATAAGGAAGTGCAATATTGCTTATTTGAGAATTTATGCCAGGAAGGTGTTCTATCCAGTTGGTTGTGGATTTGGGGGGGGGGGGGGGGGGGGTGTTTCCCCGGCTATGATGGTTGTTCTTGCGGGTTATGAGAAGAAATGGGTTATTATGGATCCAGGAAAGGCTATCAACCTAGTGCCGTGGGAGCGGAATCGGCTTGAAGTATGTGCATGGATTTAAACAAGATTATGGGCATGCGAGTGAGATGTGTTCATTCAGTATAGCGCTCCTCAAGGAGGGGTGTTGGAATATCATATGTTGTTCCGTCTTCATCCAATTCATGTAATGTCGTGATTGTGCCGTGTGAGTTGTGAAACGACTTGATAATTTCTTATGTGTTGAGATACCGCGTAGTAATGAGGTCATGTGAGCAGGATGGCTCTTGAGATTCAGATTATATATTGCACCTCAATTGTGCTTGAGTTTTATAGCATATGACTCTATCAGTTTCCCCAGAATGGTATTATGCACTTAGCGTGCTTGTGACCGGTATTCAGTAATTTGTTATAGTGAGCAATTAAGCTCCGTGTATATTTACTTATGTAAATTTTATGATGGGATGGGGTGTCACGCCGCCACGGGTATGTTATTTGGATCGGGTTGCACGCCGCAACAGTGTGATGTTGAATAAGGTTCCTATATTTACTTTTCCTGTGTTTTGCTTCCTATTTTCTGAGGAAAGTTCATATTAGTTGCGTGAGTCGAGTAGTCCCTTCCTGAGTCATTTCTTTATGCATCATGTTCGAGTTGTGGCCTATTGGCACATTGTGGCATCGTGTGAGACTGATGGTCCTGTCTGGGGGTGATTTGTTGACTGAGCAGTTTATACTGGGTGAGAAAAGATTTATGGATTAGGGATCGGTGCGATAAGACTATGTGGAAGTATATTACAGGACAATTACCATTATTTGGTTCGTAATGGAATAATGATTTTAGTCGAAGAGGAAAGATTCAATGTTTGGTTAGCTCTGCAGTTGGTTAGAAATTTCTACACATCTCCTCCGTTGTGGTGGTATAGCCAGCATTATAGCATGATGTATATATATATATATATATATCATAAGGTGCATTGGGAGCATCAGATTCGTGGAATTTTGGTTATTAAGGCTCAGGGAGTGTCATTGTGGTTAGATGATGAATTATGCGGTCGGTGATCCTATATCAGCAAAGGTACGCAATCGTGTTCTAGTACCTCGTGTGGTAATTGATATGATGTTCATATATTGGAAACAGGCTTGGAAGAAAATTTCAGGTGTTGGAACTGGGTTCTGAGCTCATGGTATGGATAAAAGAGGATGTCTTCAGATTTGATCAAGTTAATGTGCTCAACTGGGTTGTGGTAGAACGAGCAGGTGCACGAAGTGGTAAACAGTTATTTTAGATAACCCCGGAGTAGTTCTTGGCACGTTCGAGGACGAATGCCTGTTTAAGTGGGGGAGAATGTAACGACCCGACCGGTCGTTTTGAGCTCCAGCACGTCGTTCAGCAGTTTGAGATCATGAGCAGCTTCATTTCAGGTATTATGACTCGTACGCATGGTCGGAATTGAAATTCGGGAAGTTCGGGTGGATTTTGAAAGAGAATTCTCATCTTAGAAACCTTAGGTTGGAAGAATCGGCTAAGATTGGAATTTGGAGTAAACGACTTCGAAATCAGGATATGAAGGTTCCAGCAAGTTCGTATGATGATTTCGGACTTGGGCGTATGTCCGGATCGGATTTTGGATAACCCGGGAGCGTTTCGGCGTAGATTGCAGAGTATATCATTTTAGAAGAAATTTCATAAGTATGGGTTGGAAGGCATTTCAGAGTTATAGATGTCCGTTTGGGATTTCGAGTCTGGAAATAGCTTCGTATAGTGATTCTGGAGTTGGGAGCACGATCGAAATTGAATTCGGACGTCCGTAGGTTATTTTTAAGTCATTTGGCTAAAGATAGAAATTTCAAGGTTTTTGAGATATCCGGCCGGAAGTGGAAGTTTTGATATCGGGGTCGGAATGCGATTCCGAAAGTTGGAACATGTCTGTAATAGCGAATATGACTTGTGTTCAAAATTTGGGGTTAAACGGAGGTGATTTGACGGGTTTCGACATCGAATGTAGAAGTTGGAGATTTCTAAGTTTATAAAGATTGAATTGGAGAGCGATTTGTTGTTTCAATGTTGATTGATGTGATTTGAGGCCTCAAGCAAGTCCGCAGTATGTTTTGGAACAGGTTGGTGTAATTGGACGGAGTCCCGGAGGCCTCGAGTGGATTCCGGGTGATTAACGAATCAAGTTTGGAGTTTGAAGAGGTGTTGAGGTTGCTGTCATCTAGTGTGACCACACCTGCAAGGTTTTGGTCGCAGGTGCGGAGCTGCAGGTTCGGCTTTGGACGCCGCAGGTGCGAGTTTTGGCTGGAGCTGAGGAAGCCGCATGTGCGGGAGTTTGGGCAGACCTGCGGAAGCGCATGTGCGAGAAGGGGACCGCATGTGCGAAAATGAGGCCTGGGCAGAATGTTTTTAAACAAGAATTTTGGCATTTCTTCTCCTATTTTCATTTGGTATGGGCGATTGTGGCGAGCTTCAAGGAGGGATTTTCGTCAAGGATCACAAGGTAAGTTATTCCAATTAATTTAAGTAAATGCATGGTCTAGGTACGGATTTGAGTATTAGGAAATGGTGAAAATTATGGAATTTTGAAGAAAAACCTAGAAATTGGTAATTGTATAATTGTATAATTGAGCTAGTAAGACTACGGGTAGAGTTTATCTTCGAGAAATTTCGGAATCCGGGCACGTGGACCTGAGGGCATTTTAGTTAATTCTTCGAGCAGAGTTGGGAATTTATATAATTTGAATTGTTAACAAGTATTAGAGTATATTTTCATTTGTTTGCTGTTGTTTGTCTAGTTTCGGAGCATTGTGCAACGATTTGAGTCATCGGAAGAGCTTGGAAGCCGGTTATGAAGTTTTGGAGAGAGGTGAGTCTCCTTTCTAACGTTATAAGAGGGAATTGTCCCCATAGATGGTATAAATGCTATGCGTTAATGTTTGTGGGGGCTACGTACGTACAAAGTGACAAGAGTCCGTACGTAGCAGCTATTATTGTTATGTCCGGGTAGTTAGGCCCACATCATGCCTTGTGTTTCTCCTCGAAATGAATTATATGCTTCATGGATTCATATTATATGTTGCTTTGTTCCCTGAGATCATGGAATTTAATAATTTCAAGGAATTATTCACTGGAAATTAATTTATGAAGAATATTGTGTGTTCATGTGACTGCTTCGCAATTTACATTCCGCGAGCGGAGTGTTATTTCCCCCACTCTCATGGGAGTGGTCTGTACGCCACGGCGTATTGAAAGATACATTATGGTTCAGGTCGTTCGACCCTCGGCAATGCACAAATATGATTATTATGATGGCCCAGGCCGGTTGTCCTTATCCCGTATGCGCATGCTAAATTGTTAAAGATTTCATGGATATTGAAAAGACAGATATTTGGGGAGAAATGAAGTGGTAATTGTTTATTTACTTCCAGAATTTATTGAATTGCAGTTACCTTTAATGTTTACTGTCTTTATCATCCTATTATGCTTATTGCGGTTATCATACCTTGTTAATTTATATTGTTGGACCCTAGTGAGTGTCAAGTCGACCTCTCGTCACTACTTCTTCGAGATTAGACGGGATACTCATTGGGTACATATTTATTATGTACTCATGCTACGCTTGTTGTGCACTTCTATTGCACAGATATGATGGTAAAATGCTTGCCCATGTGTTGGGGTGATGAACGACTTGAAGGGAGGTCTTCTCAGAGGGTGATTTCGAGATTTCAGTATTTTAGTTCCGGCAGAGGAAAGGCATTTGGGTTATGAATGGTCCGGTTTGGGTTGATAAAGTAGTAAGACTTGGTGCTTTCAAGTATGGAGGAGAATTCACCTGTGATGTGATATCGTCGTCCTTGATCGAATGGAATGCGTTAAGTTCGTCGGTGCTATGGTTTCTTTGGTTGCATTGGGTCAGAGTGTTGTGAAATAGTATTGAAAAAGCGGCTGTCAGAGACCGTGGTGTGCGGTGGTTCAAGTATTGAATGATTATTTCCAATGAAGGCAGCTCTAGAAAGATGATCTTCGGGGAGTCGAAGTTATGGTGATCTGCTGGTTTAGGTGTTGCAACGAATGATATTAAATTGAGGCCGCAATTGAGAAGCATGCAAGGAAGGAAGACATGTGAGAAGTGTCAGGTGGCGGCTAAATCTCAAAATGCCAGGCATAAGAGACGGAAGTCGGGTAGTTGCCTAAAGGAATGAGTTTAAATAAGTGGGAGAGTGGCATGTATTGGTAAAAAATATAGCCTCATACGTGTAGACATTTTGGATGACTCAGACCAGCCAGGTGGACCAAATAAAACATCACACATGGACACAGGATAAAAAGGTATTGTCAATACAAGAAATTAGCCGCGGAAAGATCATCAAAGAAGAAGAGACACGGTCACAACGAATCCGGACGCAATAATGGGCCAATTCGAAGATCAGCAATCAATATCTTGTACATTATGTAACTCCTAAAATAACAGTTAATATTCACCATTGTAACGCCTCATTAATGTAATAATTAAACATTAAATAGGCAATCATGACAGAAATACTAACGTTGTACTAGGAGAATATCCCTATAAAAGGGATAAAAATGTAACAAACAGAATCATTTGATTTCTGGGATACTAAGCTATTTTATTCTTTGCATATTGCTCTCGAAATTATTGCTAATTTCTTTATTTTACTAATCCGATTATCAGTAACCCGAGTTTATCCTAAATTAAGCTTTAGTCAAAGGATCTTATTTTTTGGTTAAACAAATTGGTTCCGTTACCGGGAATCTGATAATCATCATTTTCGTTACCAATCGATATCCTTAAAATCATGTCGAATTTCAACAACAACAGTGTCAGCAATAATGACGATAACAACCAGCAAAGAAGTGAAACCCCAGTTTCAACTCCTCCTCAAGGAACTCCACGAGCTTCAAGAGAACCATCTCCTGAAAGAGCTGACAATCGTAACAATAATGA
>ML270322.1:0-19191 GCA_005239495.1 Nicotiana undulata | reverse complement strand
AAATGTTCAGAACATGATTCCAATGAGTCCTGCATGCATTATATATATGTATCTATTTTACTCTACCGAGCCGAGATATAGTCGGCCGGGTATGGCACCTATTGTGCAACCACTGATCAGTTGGGTTTACCGAGTCCTCTTTGAGGCCGGGTATGATATGATGATGATGATGCCCACAGAGGCAAATGTTCTATGATGATGATGATGCCCATAGAGGCGGATGTTTTAAAAAGATTATTTGTATATATGTATCATGCATTTCGTGTTACTGTCTCTTAGAAGTGCTCAGATGCTACAAGTTGTATCTCCTACATGTCTCTTTACATTACTGTTCTTATTTATACTTTCCTGCCTTACATACTCAGTACTTTATTCGTACTGATGTCCTTTTTATTTGTGGACGCTGCATGTCGTGTTGCAGGTCCTGATAGACAGGTAGACACAACTCCCCCCCCCCACAGTAGGCTTTCCTGTTCAGCGGTTATAGGCGAGATCCCTTCTCTGGACTTGTCGTGGTCTTGGTGTGCATTTTGTTATAGATTTTATGGGTATGTCGGGGCCCTGTTCCGGCTATGTTGAATTACTTATGCTTCTTTAGAGGCTCATAGATAGGTGTCGACTCATGTATAGTTTGGTATGCCTTGTTGGCTAATATTTGTTGTGTAGTCTTTCATGGGAGCGTTGTAGCTCGTACCTTTTATGTAATTTCTTAGCAATCTAGTCATCCCATCTGATGTATGTTCATGATCCATATCTACCATTTTATTGATCTCGTTATCCCTGAAAGATAATAAAGAAGACTAGATAAAATGTACGTTGGTTCTCGGCAAATATGGCTCGGGCGCTAGTCATGATCCTACAGTTTGGGTCGTGACAATGATCTTCCATAGGAAGTGATGATCGGGGATGCAAAAACCAGTTTTGGGTCTTTCTTCAGGGTGGATTCCCAATTGCCAAAATGCAGATTTTAAATCAAACTTGGAAAAATATTTGGCCTTGGCTAGGTGGGAGAAAAGAGTGAGTTTATTTGGGATAGGAAATTTATCATCTTGGAGGAAATGGTTAAGTAGCTGGTAGTTAATGACTAACCTGAGTTTTCCTCTTGTCCGCTCAGCGCTTTTGTTGACGTAAAATTCTTCGCATGCCCATTGTGAATCTGATGGCTCTATTAGCTCAAATTCCTAAAGTTCTTCACATTCTTTCTTTGCAAGTTGGAGATGATCTGGATTCATGCCTTAATGACTTGATTTTGTTGGATTGATGTTTTCATTCTTCTTGAAAGGGAGCTTAATAAAAAATTCTTCATTTTTCCATAACGGGCTTTTCCCTTTCTTCATGAAGTCTTTGTGGGATTTAGCACATGAATGCTCAATGAGATTTTTCTCAATCTCTTTGATTTGTTCATCATTGGTGATTTGGAATAGCCTTGGAATCTCAGAATAAGGTTTGAACTGCTTTTTCAAAGCTATCCCGTTAGCCTTGATCTGGAGTTGATCTCTGAGTTGTCTGTAAATGTCGAACCCAACAATAAGATCTTTTCCTGGTACATCCATTGATCTTCCAGGAGAACAACATGATTTATGAGTGAGGCAGCTCCATTGTCGATGAAAGCAATAAATCGAATTGGTCTATCCCATTTGGACGAATAGACTTTGAGTTCTACTTGAGGAACGACTGTGAGAGCGTTGATCTCCTCTCGGGCTTCGATCTCTGGTTTTGAAATTTGATAGTGATCATTTTCTTGATCTTCATAGATATCCAGAGAGAATAAAGTTTCTTCACTAGGTTCATCATCCACAGAGAATATGAATTCAAGGTCCTCCTCTTTTCCAAGATGTATGCCAGTATAATCTTCAATTTCTTGAAGGAGTTTGACAGATCTTCTTGATTGGGAACAATTTTTTTCAAAATGTCCAATCTTGTGGCAAATAAAGCATCTGTTTTTCTTGTGAAAATTTCCTAGCCTTCTACGTCTGAAATATTTTGTGTGTTTCTTTGACCTTGATTTTCCATCTGAAATTTTTGGCTATCTGAAACTCCTGAATTCTTTCTGTCGTCTAGATGTTTTGCAGGAACATCCTGATCCAATGATTAGATCAGATATGCGACATGCTTTGTCAAGCGCTGGGTTGTGCTGGATAACTTGTTTTAGGGCTGAGCGCTTCGTACAAATATCCTCCAAAGATACGAATATAGCTTGCCTGATGTAGCCGACTTGTGGGACTGTTATTGATTGAAACTTTTCTTCAATAATGGTCATGGTTCGACTCGCCAACAACTTTGGAATGGAAGAGACAAATGCTTGTTTAAGGTTGATGTCTCCGCCAATTTCAAAGTAAATCTTTGCCATTTTTTGAAAATTCCTATCAATGTCATTTCTGTCGAACGACACACACTTCATCTCGTTGTCATCGCATTTTCTCATGTCTTTGGCCAGTATCTCCGCAAAAAACTTCATGTAGAATATTGATGTTGAAGGCGAGATCCTGGGATGTAAGAAAAGTATTTTTGTCTTGAATCCCAAGTGAATTCCACCAATATCTGAGGATTCCTGAGAACCATGAAGTAAGTTCTGACAAGATGATTTAGTTTTATCGTTCCACCAAATTTTTGGTCACCATCCAAGTATAGAAGTCTTGGATCCTTTGAGGCCATTTTGAAACTTTGACGTCGTCTAAGGTGAAAGTGTGGAATCCAGTTCCACCTGGTTTTGATGCCATGGGTTCCTGTCTTCTTTCTGGGATTGGTTCATCTGTCATTCCTTCTTGATCCTCCTCTACTTCAGATATTTCTGGGTCTCTTGGTTGGCTCACAAATATCGGGGGATCATCTTCTTCGGAAGAGTTTTCTGTGGAATCATTGCTTGATTGAAAGCTATCTTCCATTGTATCATCGTCAGAGGAATTTAGAGATTCTGACCATGTAGTATATCCTTCTAACATGTTTCTTGGCTGGGAAACATAGAAGTCCGGAATCTTCTGATCAGAAATCATCAGACTTTCAGGGTTGGACCCTTTTAAACTTTCTCTTTGGTCGCGCCTTTTCTTGGTTTGTTTTTTTGCTGCAAGAGCATCTTTCCTTTACCAAACCATTTTTGCAATATCGAATTCAGGTTCTTCTTTTAAGGGTTGGGTGAAAGAGATGTGATTGTATGAGGAAGTAGGAAAAGTAGAAAAGGTGTTGTCCATTTTTGGTGGGGAATATGCTTGGGTTGACATGGGGTAGAAGGTAGGTTTTGAAGGGAAAAGTGGGGTTTTTTGTGACTCAAAGCGGTCATTTCTCAAAAGTTGGATTTGTTCCTTGAGTGAAATCATCTCTTTTTGTTGTTGTTGGAAGAACTGGAAAAGTGAAGTTCCTGGCGGACAAATCTCATATTGTAAATTTGCCAATCTTAGCTCCAAGGCTTTGATTAGTCCTGCATGTTGAGATGATGTCTGCTCCACCTTTTTCTCAATTGTTTCCACTTTTCTCATTAACTTGTTTTGTGCATGGGAAACGTTTTTTATGGAGTTGCCAACACTGATGTGCCCTTTATTTTGGCAGATGGAATTTTCTGATTGCCAGTTCATTGTTGCCTCGATGTCACTTGTTGGGGGTTTTTCTCCAGAAGGTAATACTATGTTTTTCCTGGGATTTTTGAAGCATGACTGATACCTTCTTTTTCAAAAGGTTGAAGTGGAGGAAAATCTTGTGTATGGTTGGAACTTGATGTCACACCCCAAAATCGAGGGACGAGACCGGCGCCTAACCGGATAAACCCAATCAAGCGGACCTGGATTGTCTTTCCTGCCCAACGTATTACCCCGCGTTCATAACATACATTATATCATGAGAATTAGCTGAATTTAGATTGAAAACACATTTTACAATATGATTCCATTTTGTTCCTCTTTTAGCATTTCAACGATTGATATCCAAACATACATAATACGTACATAACTTTCCAACATAAATCGCGATTTCCGAGTACGTACAATTACTACCCAAAAATATACATATACACCCACATCATGTCTACAGAGCCTCTACGAATACCAGGGGTTTTACATATCCTGCCGGCAACAAAGCCCCAGCTATACCTTTACAACATAAGCAAAAAAGGGTGGTATAATCCACACACGGCCCCGAGGAGAAGAGGGGCTCACCACAACTACTGAAAAGGGATGAAGAGAAGGCACCACTAAACGCGGGCTGAGCTGCCTGCTATAGAACCACCTACATCCATATAAAAGATGTAGCGCCCCCGACAAAAGGGACGTTAGTACTGTGGAATAGTACTAGTATGTATGAAAAAACTTTACCCTAAGTACAATCAAGCAATACACAGATAAGAGACTGTTAATAGAACCAACAAGTATTGCATAGAACCAGAAACAACCAAAATCAAGAGTTTCACAGATTCCCCTTTTCAACACCACCATATTCAAGAGTTTCACGGATTTTCATTTCAACGTGATCACATTCCATCCTTATTACCTCGTCCACCCTTATCACCTTCTCTCACCCCACTACTAGAAATTACAGCTATGGAAACCCTTCGAAAACTATTGCAATAGGTGCTCTAACCGTCCCTATAGGGCTATTGGAACGGATTTGGACGCGTTCCGAGATTTAACGTTACAATAGGGCTATTGGAACGGTTATGTGTAACGGTTTAAGAACTGTCTCCATAGATAGGGATATTGTAACGGTTTTGGCTGCCACCATTGTTATATCTATAGGAACGGTTTTTTTCCTGTTGGGACGGTTATAAACCGTCCTGGTAAAATGATACAGCTGCTTTTTTTTTAGTCTATTGCAACGGTTTTGATGATAAATTTGCAACGGTTTGTGTGATATATTAGAACAATTACCAGTACCCTATTGCAACGGATCTGATAACATATTGGAACGGTTATTAGGGACTGCTCTTATTGTTTGCTAGGTCTATTGGAACAATTATATTCTCTATTGCAACAACTTATAATTTCTATACTTATGGAAGCAAAATGAGAAATATTTTCCTATTCTATGAAATGTTTACACCACATCCAACTAGCATTATCCATGTACAAAAACAAAATATGGATACATTGTTTGGGCAACAATTCAAAAGTCAAAATAGATGAGTTCGCATACAAAAAGTTCTAAACTAAAATATCCTTAAACATAACAATAGAAAATCTAACAACACTCAAGTAAGGTCTAGGTCTTCGTCACTGCTTTCATCCGCAATCGTTGCACCTACAAAAGACAATAAGAAATAATTAAACAAAATTTTTAGGATAATTGAATCACAAAGTAATTGAATGACAAATTTGATAACTCGAAAATTTTCAAACTCTCTAAATTCTTAAATTTTTCGGCAGAGTTTCCTTTGTAAATATGACTATCCCAAAATTTTTACAGCTATGGCAACCCTTCGAAAACCATAGGCACAAAATCCTACCTCCACCTATGTCCTTGTACTCATTCTTTTACCTCAAATTTTAACTGCAATATAACAAGTTGAAATTCTATGTTTACCATATCAGGACTTCTCAATTGCCAGTTAACTAAGAGAAAAGCAAATAATCAAAGGATTTCCATTTCTATATCTCTTTAAGTATCCTTGAAGAAGATTAAAAATAATGTTTGTTAAATCAAGCATCAAAATTCAGCTAATATATGATGCTAAATGCTAAATGATATTTCAAACTATACTCATTAATCACACACAAATTCCAAATAAATTAATGAAATATTGAACAACGTCATTAAAATCATTACACATCACTCGACTAAAATCTCAACTGGTATACTACCAGCCTTTGTCACAAATCTCATTCACTTTAATCCTTTGGAATTAAATCAAGATCTCTCCATTAAATTCCAAATGGTTGACACATTCAAAACTAGAGAGAAGTTTTTCTTTTGCAATCCATATTCTTAACTTCTTGTGTTTGTAAATCAACTATCATACTACAATTCATTCTTATGCCAACACTCTTCTTAATCACCACAATCTTGACTCTTCCCTTAATACTTGTTGACATACTCAAAGGCAATTCTCTTGCCAATAAATCACTCGCTAGTCGCGGAATTCCCACTAATTTCTAGATTCAGACATGGTGGAATTTGGAGATTGAGGTGGAGACATCTTTGAGAAATTTGGAATATTGATTTATGATAATTTTGCTATGACTATATATATATATATGTATATATAGAAAGAAAGAAAAATAAAGGTACAAGACTATAGTGAAATAATCGCGTTAACATGGCTTTGAATATTTGACTTGGTGGTTTAATTGTTTTGAAAATTATTGTCTTCTTCTTTTATGAATATGATAATATTATAGTCATAGAAGCTTCTGCTCATAAATGGTTATTATAGCATTTATATTGGAGATTAGCATTATTATGACTGCGCGTGCTAGTTTAATTATAAAGAGATTATTATGCGGTGAGTAATAATTACTACTAGAAATTCGGCAAAAATCGATCAAGAAAAACCGACTAACTTTAGTCGGTCAGAAAACCAACTAAAGTTGGTTGGTTTTTAATATTTTATTATTTAATTTTTTTTAAGAAACCGATCAACTTTGGTAGTTTTTTTTTTGGCGCAAAAAAGCGGGAAACTATTTTTTAACCTGCTCAAAATATCATTTGTAAATACAACAATGCAGAACCTAAGATCCATCCATACATCCTAATCCAACACCTCACACTTTCAGCAAACAAAAGTGTAAAATTCAATTTATGGATTGACCACAATTCAATCTGTTATGAACAAGAAATTTGCTCATTAAGGATGGGTATTTCATAAAGGAACTTGCTTAGGGACTTGATACATGCAATATTAAATCAGTACTTTTTATTTTATTTTAAATAAGCAATATTAATACCTGGAATGAGTTGACCTTCTTTGTTGCTATCAGTAGATGGACGACGGATTGGTTGCAAAGTTCTTTGTTGTGTAGAAGAAGCTTCTCCCGGAGAATTATCACCCAATGCCGCAAGAATAATGTTAGCATCAATATCAATTCCTGAACGCTGAAGTCGTGCAAGGACATCTGCAACAACTTCTTGACGGATAGTTGCCTTTTGTTCCTCAATTTTTTCCTCCATTCTTTGTATCTTCTCCTCCATTTTTTGTAGACAATTTGTAGTGTTTGAGGAGGATTCAAAACATCCTACTTTACCTCTCAAAGAAGTTCTTGTAACCCCCCGTCCATACAATCTCAGATGCCCCGGATGTTCAGGCCCCATGATAGATGCAAATGCATCTACCGACTCATTGCCATCAATTTCGTTTTGTTGTGCTTCAATTTCCTCCATTTGAGCCTTCAAAGAAATTTCAAACAAATAGAACAAATAAATAAAAAGTAAACTAATAAAAACAAATAATTGATATCGATATAACATCAGTTAGATATAATTCGCACAATTTTACTAGTTGTATCTTCATCCGAGCACATGTATGATCGCCCATCTTTTCTTTTTCTTGTAGCTACAAAGACTTCCTTTGCTGATAAAGGATCCGAAGTTTCCTTATCATTTTCCTAGTTATGTAAAAGTGAGTTAGCTTCCTGGTTATCTAGGATGTACTAAACAAGAGCCAAAATTTGCTAGTTACACACCAACTTAGAACGAACTAAAGCAAAACTTCTTTTTCCAGCAATGTGAGGATTCTTCCACTTTTTCCGGTTCTCACTATTAATTTGAGACATTCTCTGCAAGAAGAAAGAAACATCAAATAACAACTTACAAAATCATTTAGCAAATTCATGCAGTAGGCAAAAGAGAGCATGAATTAGCTATTAGAAACAGTTTGCACTGGATTTCCTTCTCATTTTGCCGACTCCCCTCCCTCTCCACCTTTTACCACCATACAGTGTTGTGAAGAGCGTTAAGCTAGAAAAAGCGACAACCCCCATTTCACGAGAAGCAATAAGCGAAGCGCTCGCTTTTTTTAAGTGAAGCGGAATTTTAAAAAATAATTAAATAAATACTGGGCAGAAATTTGGCAGAAACTGGGCAGAAATTGGGCAGAAACTGGGCAGAATTATTCTGAAAAAAATTCGCCAGCATTTTGATGCTTTTTCAACGTTTAGAAAGAAAAAGAAAAAGAAGAAGAAGAAGAAGAAGAAGAAAAAGAAGAAGAAGAAGAAGAAGAAGAAGAATGAAAATAAAAAGTGCAGAAACATACCTGGTGTACTGTTGAACAAGAAGAGAGGAACCCAGTTTCTCACTGCTGAAGAAGTCGAATAAGTACAGAGTCCAAACTAAAACAGAATACCAAGTTTTTAATTAAATAGGGTTGTTGGGTATTTTAATTAAAAACGCGCCCGCTTCGCTCGATTCACCGCTTCTCGGTTTTTTACAGAGAAGCGGTCGCTTTTTCGCACCAGAGTCGCTTTTAATGGTAGAAGCGCTGACCCTTCCACTCCGCTTCGCTTATCGCTTAAAGCGATGAAGCGATCGCTTTTTTAATCACTGTCACCATAAGACCCATGTATACGCATCATCAAACCATTTAATCAAGCACATGTATTTTTGCTTTTCTCTTTCTATACAGACTGTTGGAATCAAGAGTTTATGAATATATTAATGCAGAAAGAGTTTATGTATTGTTCAGCACTAGTTATTTAAGAAGAAAGTCAGCTCCTTCTTACTTTTTTAACCACCATCTTGGAAAATCCAAAAACAAACTTTCACTGATGAATATACGAGATCAGTCTCATGATATGTGACACACAAATGATGCTCATTTGATTCTTCTTTTTTAACTCTTCCTAAAGTTTATGTGATGGTGTATGGTATAGTTGGATGCAGGAAATCACATACAAATTATGGCGGCAGCAGAACAACAGGAAATATACTATCTTTATTGCAACATTATTACAATGATCGTCCCCAAGGGAGGGGGATAGTAGGTCAGATTTCATCCAATTTTTTTTATAAAAAAACGGTGACGTTTTGTTGATGAGTTACCAGCATCAGTTAAGCAGAAAAAGAAGGAGGAAACATCCCCAGGAACTTTAAGAAGTTCAAGAAGAAGAAGATGTGGAAGTAGAAAGAAGTACACACACCTGGAGTTTCTCTGAGTTCCAATACCTAAGGAGTTCCTTAAACTGAGAAGCTGGAACATCTTCAGGGATATTTTGCAGTCGAGCTTCATCATTCTGATAGGAGTCAAAGTGATCTTTTTTCAATCTGCTCTTGTGCTTTCTCCAGGCAGCTTGCACTGATTCCAAAGTATATTTTTTTCCAGCTTCAGGAATATCATATTTATCCTACAATTGATGTCAAATATGTTAAGAGCAGAAGAAATGAGATTTTCAACAAAAAATTCAAAATTAAGAAGTTCTGGTATATTCCCATATATCCTCTTTTGTGTCCATCTTCCTCCAATCCAAAATATCAAGAGGACATAGAGTCTCATTCCTTACCAATGTACCGAGAAAGCTTCCAAACTCTATCACAACACCATCACTAGGACCAACGGGTTGATTTAAGTTGTTTAGTAAAATCACTTTACGCTCCTAGCGCCCATGTACATTTTTCATCTTTGTTTTACCTCTTTTTCTTGGTCGAATAGAAGGGCCTACAATTGTATGAACAAAAAAAAATCACCAAATCAGTATTGTTGATACGTTATTTATGACTGCAATAGGATGCAAATATTTTTAGATAAAATCTATAAGTTTTTACCTTGTTCTTCACATTGTTCATCTACAGTAGGAGTTGTAGAATCCAACTGAACTTGTTCCTCCACTTCTTCATCTATTACTTGTGTGACAGGAGTAGTTGATCTAGTTTGTACATGGGCTCCTACTCCTGAATATTGTGGCAGTAGCAGATTATCTTCAATGATATTCAGACGCTCTTTGTTTGATTGTTTAGCAGGAACACCATATTTTGCAGAAGTGGTTGATCTAGTTTGTACATGGGCTACTACTCCTGGATATTGTTGTGGATTCTCTTCAAGAATATTCAAAAGATCTTTCTTTGATTGTCTACCGGGAACACCATATTTTTGGCTAAACGAACTCCTTATTTTATTTTCCAAAGATGCCATTGTTCCAGGTTTTGCGTATGTCGCACTTATCTTTCTTTTGGGCTTTGAAGGTCTTTCTTGACTCATGTATATGAGAATCTAATGAAAAATACAAAAACAAATTATCTCTAATAGGTATTATATAAAAGAAAACAGTAGGATTTAAATGATCGTGCTATTACCTCCCCAAAAGACCTCCTCTTATGAGTTTCCTCTTTTGCTATTCACCTGTCAAGGATAAATAAGATAGAATACCTATGAGACTACACAATAGATATAGATTTAAATGGAGCTCAAATGCCAACGTCATACGCAAGAACAGAAGTGGTAAATAGGATTTAATTTGCTGAACTTAAGTGCTTGGATATTATAAAAGCTTGAAAGGAAACAAACTAAGCATTAACTGAAACATATTAAAATAGCTTCATATATCAAGTTTCAATCACTTAGCATATTACAAAATCTTGAAACTGAAACACACAAAAAAAACCAAGAGCATATACAAGAATAAAAAATTGTTCGAAAGAAGACAATGAAGTTTAAAAATACAAATAAAAATCAGAATCTCCTTCTTCAATCATCCGCCTCCATCCAATCCCAATTTGTATCATCTAACTCATCATCCTCTTCTGATATTTCCATATCTGTATCGTGAGAATGTTGTGCATCAACTAGCATATCAATAACATCAAGAGGTACATCTTCTCTCGACCATCTAATATCAATGTCGGAATATTGTTCTGCACTTTTAAACTATGTATCACTAGTTGAGCCATCGCTCTCCTCTGCAGGATATGCATAAAGCAAATGTTTTTTTTATAATGTCGTCAAACAGCAGAGATTAGCTTAAATTTTAAAAATAAATGCATAAAGCAGGGACAATGGGAAGAAAATTATATTCAAATGCCATCAGAGGACCTACTTCTACTATGTTTTCACCTTACAATAGACAAAACATGCTTTGAAGGTCAACATTGAGAGTATTGTAGACCAGGAAAGAGAAGTCTTTTCTTAAAATATAGCCAGTATTGTGTGCACCTGTTAAGAGAAGTCATTCAGCTTAACATCAAGGACATGATGAAAGATTGTGCCGTTGGAGAATCGAGAAAAATAAGGAAGATGTAGTTGTGGTGGATGAAAGCGAAGGAATGGGCAGTCTGGACAAATTGCAAGGTGATGCTAGGGAATATCTTAATGCAAAAAGGGGTGTGCAATTAAGAGATGAAGCAGATAAAGACAACTTTGTCGTGCAGCAGTATTTGCAAACAGATGGAGGAAAACAAAGTGATAATGTAAACAATGATAAAGTGAAGGATCGAGTAGCTGGAGATATCTCTGTAGGTGATGTTGCAAAGATTGATAAAGGTCCACCAAAACCTATAAGAGATGTTCCTGCTAAAATGGCCTTAGCGACTATTCTCAATGCAGTAAATCCAGTTGTGCAAGCTTTTAACAATTTGGATTCTGCTAAGGATGCAACTGGAGTGTCAACTGCTGCAGGTGTAAAGGTAGCTACTGATCGAGCTGGAGCAGCGTTGCAAACTGGGAAAAATAATGATGATACTTCAGTTGATGATAGTAGAGATGCTTCAGGTAAAAGGCTATCAATGTAGAGGCTAAAATTACAAATGATCAAGCAGATACTGAGCAGGGGACTCTGGCTCAAAAGGCTGCGTATGATATGTTGCTTTCTGCTAAAAATGAACCAGCTATATTAATTGATGCAGGCCAAAAGATTGGTTCTGAGACACATAATGCATCTGGAATAATTGGTAATACAAGGGAGGCTAAGGCAGATGGTGGGCAAATTACAGCACTAGTGATCACTAAGGATCGCGAGACCCAGGCCTTTAAAGCAGAGGACAGAGGAAATAAGGGAGTAATACTGGAAGATAAGGCTGGCAACACAAATGTTGATGGTAAGGGTGAGGATCAAAACAATAAAGGAGAAGATTGGAATGTGAAAATGCCCAGAAAATCTACAACAAAGAGAGGACTATCACCAAAGCATCAGAACAGGAGTTTTCGACCAAATGACACTACCATTGTTCCCAGTATAAATCCCTTCGAGATTCTGGCAACTGATGGAAATGTTGGAGGCAATACAAATGGTTTAAATGATACTGGGACATACAAGGAGTTAGTACCATGCAACAACAGTGACAAACACCTTCAGGACAGTGCCAACTTAACGAAGGATTTGGCCGTTCGACCAAATATCACAAGGAAAAATCTGGTGGAGGAGTTAACAGGTGCACACAATACTGGCTATTAAGGAATTCACTTACTGCTACTCGAACAAAAGAACCCAGAACTAGCCACAAAGACACAAACTTTAATAGTCAAACTCAAGTAATTATCCAATCAACAAAAATCACCAACTGGCTATTACAAGAAAATATTACTAGAGAAGTTGGGGTCGCAAAGCGAAATGCTTTTCCTGAATATTACCAGAGAAAGAAAAAAGGAGAAACAAAAAGGAGTAGCCAAAGAAAAAACTACCCGGAGAAAGAAAAAACGAGCAGCGAAACTGTTTTTCTGAATAACCAAGAAAGCGAACATCGATAGCAAACCTGGAACAAAGAAAATCCCATCGTTTCAAACAGAAAATCAAAACCTAACAAATAAACCCCCAATTTTGCAAACTATAAATCACAAATGTATCATGTAATACAAACAAAGCAGAAGCAAATTAATGTGTTTACAAGAACTATTACCAGATAAAGAAAAGATAAGGGTAAAAAGAAAGAGAAATCGAATAGTTATACAAACATCAAACATGGGAAAAATTGATAGGCTACCTCAGAGATTGCTCGTATGCTAACCGAAACTGGTCGTCATTCACCGGCAGTTGTCGTCCTTCGCCGAAATTTGGCCGACAGAGTTCGTCCGTGGTGAGGTCATGTGTTTACCCTTGAGAGAGACGATGTAGGTAGAAGAGAACACTGCTGAAGAGTAGAGTGACGGAAATTTCTATGTTAAATATTAAAGTATTATTAAAATATTAGTGGGGTCAATTTTTTTTTACTTTTTTAATAAATATATAGGAGGGAAAGTAAGGAGGGAAAAGTAAAACGTTCCCATAGACTTTTATTTTATAAAACCGTTCCCACAGGTAACTCTATGGTATCGCTATTACAAACCGTCTCCATATATTTACTTATGGTAACAGTTATTATACTATTGGAACGGTTATTTTTCAGAAGTGTCCCAAAAGCCTTTTGACGCTATTGGGACGGTTTTAACCGTTCCAATATATTATCTATTGTAACAGTTATAAAACCGTTGCCCAATAACCGTTCCAATAAAACCATTTTCTAGTAGTGCCCTTATTACCTCGTCCACCCTTATTACTCCGTGTTGCGGCGTGCAACCCGATCCCACCTGACAATCATATTTCATAACAAAAATCCCCAACAGTTAGATCATAAGGATCTTCATTACAAGGAACAGAAGTTCATATCAACAATTCGCCATACGGGCTCAAGGCACAATGATTCTCACCAAGTAGTAATTCATGTATGGTGTTGCCACAATCATTTAACTCAATAAAATCAGTCCATATTTACTTTCATCATTTGCTACACAACGTTTAGCACTTTGATACATTCCACAATGTAATTATAGCAACATCAACCAACAATTCAATCACAAAGATTCTCATCATCAAGGATATTCATTCGTAACAACCAAATAACCATATGAAATCAAGGCCACAGAAATCTTTATACAACAGTGAGTCATATACGGTATGCCATCAACATATAGCTCAATTAGTTTATCCACGTTTCCTTTCTGTTATTTACTACACAACATTTAGCACTTAGATACATTCAACAATTGGATTCGCTATCATTTCTTTCGTTTGGTAGTACATCCTTTCATACCGAGGTATTCAATAGTTAACGAGCTTTGCACATGATAGAGTAAGCACAAGGAATCACCATTTTCACAATATCATATAGCACGGTGGTATGGCAATCAACTAGGACAATCAGAGAATAGAATCTTACGTCTCAACACATTAGAACAATCATTTCACATATTCTCAAACAAAGTACACATACCGTATGCTCGAACACCAACAAGAAGGTTCTACAAAGGTTAAAGTTAGCCATACATACCTTGTGTCGAAATTTCCCCTTTTAATTTCTATCACAATTCACCGGACCGTCAAGCAACGTCAATCTAATTCATAACGTAAAACATTCATCTTAGAATTGGGAATCATGAACACAATTCGAACTTGCTTAGGCATTTTATCGAATGTTATGTGACCCCTTAGATTACCAACCCCTTCTTTGTGAATATTTACTCTAACCCACTTCCCTTTACTAGATTATGACAATAAATGAACATCCATGCAAGGTTTTCAACTTTAATCTTCAAGGAACCATTTAGGGGAGTTCTACTTATTAATCAAAATATGGAAATTTAAGGGAAATGGGGTGGGGACTTACCTGTTAGAATGAAGAAGAAGACAATAACTCGAAAATTTCGGGGCTTGAGTGATTGTGGAAAATCAAATGGATGATGTTGAAACTGTCACGACCCTAAATCCCACCTTCGGGCCATGACTGCGTCTAATGTTGAACCCGCTAGACAAGCCAACGTTTGACATAAATAAAACTCATTAACAACAAATACGAACAAGATAACTAAGGCTTCGATGGCTCGCCATATGAAATTTAACAATATAACCAAAATACAACATAGCACTTTCGAAATAAGACCCATAAACAAATCCTAGAACTGGTGTCACCTACTCACGGACTATCTAAGAGATTACTACAAACAAAAGGTCTGAAATGAATACATAAACTGTCTTTTGAAATACAAAGTAAGACAGAGCTGAAAGTGGAAAGTAGAAGGTGACGTCAGGGCCCACGAACGTCTGTGGGTCTACCTCGATGTCTCTCGTATGAACTGATGAGATGCTCCGACCGTCAGTGGCCACACAGGTATGGCTGCGTAGTCTGCACAACATAAAGAAGTGCAGGTGTAGCATCAGTACAACCGACCCCATGTACTGAGTAAGTGTCGAGCCTAACCTCGGCGAAGTAGTGACGAGGCTAGGACCAACACAACATATGTACCTGTGCAATTTTATATAATAACAGGAAAAACGGCAACAGAAATAAGCAAGTAAGACAGCTACGAGGAGAACATGCTGGGGAGATAGGGTAACAGTATGCTAGCACAGCAGTACAAGGTAATAAATGAAACGTAAAGACAAGGCAGAAATATAGCTTCTCAAACATATAATGAACAGGAAAGGCACGGCATGTCCCCTCATGCATAACCTCACAGTCACTCGGCACGGAATGTCCCCTCGTGCATATATAATAACACTCGGCACGGAATGTCCCCTCGTGCATAACCTCACAATCACTCAGCACAGAATGTCCCCTCATGCATATATAATAATAAGCAGTCAGCACGGCATGTCCCCTCATGCGACAATTAATAAAACAGAGCAACAACAATGTGAAAGTCAACAATACAAAGTCTCAAGTGCATGAAAATATCCAATACAATTCTATTGTCCCAGCAAGGAGAAACATCAAATACAAACTCAACAATGCCCGACAAGGGTCTTAGCTATAACCATTCTTGCATCAGAATTACAATCTCACAATGTAAGCCTCAACTGAAATAAATTACTCAATAACTCTTCACGTCAGGAAACAACATCAAGGTATCACTTTTTAAATTCACCAATTACATCACGGGGCGGAGAATATTAAGAACATAGTAAATTTCATCACAAATGACTCACGGACATGCTTGACCGCAACGCATAGGCACTCGTCACCCCGCCTACACGTTGGACATGAGTTACACATAGCAAGTAAGACTCTATACCTAATCCCTCAAGCTGAGGTTAAGCCAAACACTTACCTCGGCTCCAAAAAAATGCAAGTCAAGCCTCAATCACAGCCTTTCCTCTCGAATCCAACTCCTAATCGAGAATATCTAGACATAATGGATTTATTAACATCAATAAGTACTCAATAAACCAATTCCTGAGCCAAATTATACATTTCCTACTATTCCTCCGAGAATGCTAAAATTCGACCCCGGGCCCACACGTTTAGATTTTGAAAATTCATGAAGGAATCCATTACCCGGAGTCTAAGGATCGAAGTTATGTAATTTATAAAAGGATTCATGGCCTAACATGGAAAATCACAAAATCCCTAAGAAACCTAAAGTTTACTACCTAATTCTATAATTTTTAGATGATTTAGTAGTGAATTTAACTAGGAATTAGTGTTAGAATTAGAAGTTTATGGGGTTTTAACTTACCTCTTACAGTGGGTGGTCGTGGAAGGTGTTGCCCAAGCTTGGTTGTTCTCTAATGGTGGTTGAAGATGGGTGAAAGTGAAGAAAACCCGAAATTTAGAGTATTTAAGAGGCCTGCCAATAGGGGTGTCCGCACCTGCGACCTTAGGACCGCAGGTGCGATCTCGCACCTGCGAGAGAGTGATCGCCCCAGCGGAAGAAGGCCTGGGCCCCTGGGCTCGCACCTGCGGAGTTGGGAGCCGCACCAGCAGTCCCGCTCCTACGAAGGAAGAGCCGCGCCTGCGAGAGGCGTCAGACCTACGAAAGATGGGACCGCAGGGGCGGTCCCACACCTGCGGCAGGGCAACCGCACCTGCGGTCACACCAGCTGCTGTGCACCAGCAGTGGTTTTTGCTGGATTTTGGCCTCGTGCGGGGTCCGGGAGGCACCTGGGCCGACCCGAGCCCCCGTCCAAAAATACCAACAAGTCCCAAATCATTAAACGGACTTGCTCGAGCTTCCAGAACATGAAAAACAACAACGGAACTCGAAATCAAAACCCCAAAACCAAATTAATCATACTTAAGAACTTTGAAATTCTAGAATTCACTTCAACGCGCCGAACCGGCCTAAACCATTCGAAATGACTTAAAATTTTGCAGACAAGCTATAAATGACACAACGGAACTATTCCCCATCTCGGAATTTCATTCGGACGTCGGGAACATAAAATCACCTTCCAAGCCAAATTTCAAATTCTTTAAAAAAACTCAAAACTTCATTAACTCTAATTTTTCCTCATTTGGATCCGAAACCAATCACATCAAGCCCGTTTTACACCAAATTTCACAGATAGGACAAACAACATATAATAAACATGTTCCGGGCTCCGAAACCATAACACGGACCCGGTAACAAGGGTTTTCACCGAATTATTCACTTTCACATTCCTTTATTATTTCCAGAAAATAATTTTCTTTAAAAATTCATTTCTCAGGCTTGGGACCTCGGAATTCGATTCAGGGCATACGCCCAAGTCCCATATTTACCTACAGACCCTCCGGGACCGTCACATCACGGGTCCGGGTCCGTTTACTAAAAATGTTGACCAAAGTCAACTTTATTCATTTGATTATCACAAATCCCATTTTTCCTTCAATTTCAATATAAGACTTCCCGGCTACACGTCCGGGCTGCACACGCATATCGAGGTGAGATTAACGGAGGCTTTCAGAGCCTCGGAACACAAATTTAGCTGAATTTACTTAGGATGACCTTTTGGGTCATCACAATATCCACCTCTAAAACAAACGTTCGTCCTCGAACGGACATAGAAAAAGTACATGAGTCTGAGAAAAGATGGGGATAACGACTCCTCATATCGGACTCAGACTCCCAAGTCGCTGCCTCAACAGGCTGGCCTCTCCACTGAACACGAACCGAAGGATAACTCTTCGACCTCAATTGGAAAACCTGCCTATCTAATATGGCTACTGGTTCCTCCTCATAAGTCAGATCCTTGTCCAGTTGGACACCGCTGAAGTCAAGAACATAAGATGGATCTGCAATATACCTCCGGAGCATAGATACGTGAAACACTGGATGCACTGCTGATAAATGCGGTGGCAAGGCAAGTCTGTAGGCCACCTCTCCTACCCTGTCCAATATCTCAAAGGGACCAATATACCTAGGGCTCAACTTTCCCTTCTTTCCGAACCTCATCACGCCCTTCATAGGCGACACTTGAAGGAACACCCCTACCATGAAAGCCAAATCTCGAACTCTACGATCCACATAACTCTTTTTCCTGGACTGAGCTGTACGAAGCCTTTCCTGAATAATCTTTACCTTATCCAAGGCATCCTGGACTAACTCCGAACCCAACAACCTATCCTCCCCGGCTCAAACCATCTAACTGGAGACCAACACCGCTTACCATACAACGCCTCATACGGAGCCATCTGAATGCTCGACTGGTATCTGTTGTTGTAGGCAAACTCTGCTAAGGGCAAGAACTGATCCCATGAACCACCAAAATCAATAACACATGCCCGCAACATATCCTCCAAAATCTGAATAGTGCACTCGGACTGTCCGTCCGTCTGAGGATGAAATGCTGTGCTCAACTCAATTTGAGTGCCCAACTCTCTCTGAAATACTCTCCAGAAATGGGAGGTGAACTGAGTACCTCGGTCTGATATGATAGATAAGGGCACACCGTGCAATCTGACAATCTCTCTCATATAGATCTGAGCTAACTTTTCCGCTGAAGATGAAACCGCCACCGGAATGAAATGTGCTGACTTGGTCAGTATCTACCACAACCCATACTGAATCAACCATCCTCGTAGTCCGTGGGAGTCCAACTACAAAATCCATCNTGCTGACAATTCAAGCACCGAGCCACATAAGCCACAATATCCTTCTTCATTCTACGCCACTAATAATGCTGCCGCAAGTCATGGTGCATCTTCGCGGTGCCCGGATGAATGGAATACTAGGAACTATGGGCCTCCTGCAATATTAACTCACGAATGCCATCAACATCAGGAACACATATACGACCCTGCAATCTCAAAATTTCCTCAGCATCAATTGTGACTTGCTTGGCACGTCCGCGCCGAACTGCATCCCTAAGTGCACACAAATGACGATCCTCATACTGCCTGGCGCGAATGCGATCATACAATGACGAACGAGCGACGGTATGGGCCAAAACACTGCCACCCTCAGAAACCTCCAATCTAACAAATCGATTGGCCAACGCTTGAACATCCAAAGCCAAAGGTCGCTCTCCCATTGATAGATAAGCCAAACTACCCAGCTGACTGACTTCCGGCTCAAGGCATCGGCCACCACATTGGCCTTTCCCGGATGATAGAGAA
>ML270320.1:11947-31938 GCA_005239495.1 Nicotiana undulata | reverse complement strand
CCTAGGCAAGCCTTAGGTAATTAAACCCTATAAAGTTGTACACTATTTTTTTTGTTTGATTGTATTTACTGTTTAAAGGCTAACAAGTGTAAAATTAGTAGGCAAATTGGTAAGTGTCCTGCTTCTGAGCTTATGAAATAATGTTGCATATTTATGTGCATTGATATTCCCTTAGATATCCTGTCTTAGGGTCTTGTCTAATAAAATTGCCTCTTGTTTGTGTTTGAAACGTGCTGCTTATATGCATTATCTGTGGAGGTAAACTTGGGCCTCTTAACTGCTGTTCTTGCACTTATTTGTTGATTCCTACTTGATCTTTTTTTTCGCCTGGAATTTTACCGTTTTAGAATCTAATTACCTATATCTAGAGGTCCTAAATTCCTCCAGGACCATAAGGAAAGGACGGGTAACAACACGCATAGAGATCGTTAAATAAAACTCTTCTGCTTACTTTGGTTACTTGCTATTGTTACTGAAATAGCCGGCTGCAAGCCAAGGCTAACTATTGCAGTTTCCTATTCTTCACTTTTAGTCTATTCTCCTTTCTGATATGTTCTGATTTTAAATTTAAGTTCCTAAATCATTGTGTTCCTTCTAATGCTTTAGTTTATCATCTTACTAATTAGTTTCTTCCTATTGCTTGCTTCTCAACATGTGTTTAACTTGTTTTACTTAGTATACTAGTTATGTTCCAACCCCTTTTAGGATCAACATTTTTTGGAACATGTTTGCTCTCCCTGTAATCTGTCTCCATGTGACTCTACTCTACCTTTGAATGCTTGTCTATGAGTTGCCTAGTTCTAGTATGCACCTATTGTGTAAAAACAATTGTTACCTTAAGTTGTTCTGATTATATGCTCAATTCTGTTTGATACCACTATGTCTTCTATTGTTTGTTCTGAAATTCATAATCATATACCATGTTTACATGAATAGTTACCCCCAATCCCACAAGTCCCTAAGCACTTCTGATTCTATGCAACCATGTCCCCAATTAGCAATTCTGGAACCCATGACCTATTGTCTGCTATTCCTTGAGACTTCTATGCTTATGCTTGTTATGTGCTCACCTTGGGTGCTATATCTGTCCCCAAATCTCCTTACCCCTGTGTGAAGGACTGTTGTTTGAGTGTGGCTGAACCTGTTATGTTCTGTAGTTGATCTACTGTTTGTTTGATTACCCTACTCATGTTCAAACTATTTTACTACTAAACCGCTTCATAATTTTATAAACTTCAAATGAGTCTTTTTTTTTTCCAATGTTGTGTTCCTAACAAACCTTTTCAAAACTATGTCAAGCACTCTCACTCTACTCTTAGGTCCTTAAGTTCTGCCCCTCCAGTGTGTGATTGCCTTGGCATCCCTGTGAGATCCCTCTGATCTCTGAGTCACTGGGGATGTCCCTTCCACACTGCACTTACTCAGTTATGGTCATCAAATCTGGGTGTGTGCAATGCATGAGATCCTTGAGGTCCTTAGGGAACCTTGACACACCCGGACATGGTAAATGGTATAAAACTTTGACAGTGAAGGTTGTGATCATCTGGTATCTTCAGGGTACTTGGTCCTGCTTCAAGCTCCCTATAGTTTAACTTCTTCTTTTCCTTTATCTATTTATGTAATTTATTCAGCTGGTTTGTAATAATTATTTTGTAAACAGATATTAGGGATGGCTAGTGAAATGAGGAGCGTAGCTATGTAATTCTCTCATTGGGTAGAAAACATGTCTTAGGCTATGTATTACTTCTATCTGCATTATAATCCATGTTCAAGGATAATATATTCATACAAATCATGCCAAGCATGCCCTAGATATCATGTCCTTAGGATCTCATGTCTACTGTTTCAGCATCTCATCCATGTTATACGTCTATCACTTAGAAATCCTGATCCTAGGACAATAAACAACGTTTATATAAAAGTTGTTACTCTTGTGCGTTCAGAACCATGTCTTAATAATGCTATAACCCTGTTGTGCATTTAGAAACCATGCCTTAGGAGTTCCGAAATTGCGTGTCAACAATTCTTCATATTAGATACCATGCTCTAAGATTCCATTTGCATTTACTTGACCATGCCTAGTTTAAACCACTGCTTCATGAAAAGGTATAAAACAGGCTCACGTATAAATACCATGTTTGCCTTTAAAACTGGTAGCAATCTCTGTATTCTCATATTTACATCATTTAGAATAACATGTTTTAGGTAAAACAACCTCTGAACTGTTTAATAATTCTGACCACTATTATCCTACACATTCTCACGCCTAGGCATGCCTTAGGTAATTAAACCCTATAAAGTTGTACACTATTTTTTTTTGTTTGATTGTATTTACTGTTTAAAGGCTAACAAGTGTAAAATTAGTAGGCAAATTGGTTAGTGTCCTGCTTCTGAGCTTATGAAACAAAGCTGCAAATTTCTGTGCATTGATATTCACTTAGATATCCTGTCTTAGGGTCTTGTCTAATAAAACTGCCTCTTGTTTGTGTTTGAAACGTGCTGCTTATATGCATTATCTGTGGAGGTAAACTTGTGCCTCTTAACTGCTTTTCTTGCACTTATTTGTTGAGTCCTACTTGATCTTGTCTGTCGCCTGGAATTTTACAATTTTAGAATCTTAGGGGTCTGTCTAGAACTACCTTTATCTAGAGGTCCTAAATTCCCCAAGGACCATAAAGAAAGGACGGGTAACAACACGCATAGAGATCATTAAATAAAACTCTTCTGCTTACTTTGGTTACTTGCTATTGTTACTGAAATAGCCGGCTGCAAGCTAAGGCTAACTATTGCACTTTCCTGTTATTCCCTTTTAGTCTATTCTCCTGTCTGATAAGTTTTGATTTTAAATTTAAGTTCCTAAATCATTGTGTTTCTTCTAATGGTTTAGTTTATCATCTTACTAATCTGTTTCTGCCTATTGTTTGCTTCTCAACATGTGTTTAACTTGTTTTATTTAGTATATTAGTTATGTTCCAACACCTTTTAGGATCAGCATTTTTATGAACATGTTTGATCTTCCTGTAATAAGTCTCCATGTGACTCTACTCTATCTTTGAATGCTTGTCTATGAGTTTCCTAGTTCTGGTATGCACCTATTGTGTAAAAACAATTGTTACCTAAAGTTGTTTTGATTATATGCTCAATTCTGTTAGATACCACTATGTCTTCTATTGTTTGTTTTGAAATTCATAATCCTATACCATGTTTACATGAATAGTTACCCCCAATCCCACAAGTCCCTAAGCACTTCTGATTCTATGCAACCATGTCCCCAATTAGCAATTTTGGAACCCATGACCTATTGTCTGCTATTCCTTGATACTTCTATGCTTATGCTTGTTATGTGCTCACCTTGGGTGCTATATCTGTCCCCAAATTTCCTTACCCCTGTGTGAAGGACTGTTGTTTGAGTGTCGATGAACCTGTTATGTTCTGTAGTTGATCTACCGTTTGTTTAATTACCCTACTCTTGTTCCAACTATTTTACTACTAAACCGCTTCATACTTTTATAAACTTCAAATGAGTCTTTTATTTTCAATGTTGTTTTCCTAACAAACCTTTTCAAAACTATGTCAAGCACTCTCACTCTACTCTTAGGTCCTTAAGTTCTGCCCCTCCAAGGTGTGACTGCCTTGGCATCACTGTGAGATCCCTCTGAACTCTGATGCACTGGGGATGGCCCTTCCACACTGCACTTACTCAGCTCTGGTTATGAAATCTTGGTGTGAGCACTTCCCGAGATCCTTGAGGTCCTTAGGGAACCCTGACACACCCGGACATGGTAAAGGCTTTAAAACTTTGACAGTGAAGGTTGTGATCATCTGGTATCTTCAGGGTACTTGGGCCTGCTTCAAGCTCCCTATAGTTTAACTTCTTCTTTTCCTTTATCTATTTATGTAATTTATTCAGCTGGTTTGTAATAATTATGTTGTAAACATATATTAGGGATGGCTAGTGAAATGATGAGGCTAGCTATGTAATTCTCTCATTGGGTAGAAAACATGTCTTAGGCTATGTATTACTTCTATCTGCATTAGAATCCATGTTCAAGGATCATATATTCATACAAATCATGCCAAGCATGCCCTAGATCTCATGTCCTTAGGATCTCAAGTCTACTGTTTCAGCATCTCATCCATGTTATACGTCTATCACTTAGAAATCCTGCTCCTAGGACAATAAACAACGTTAACATAAAAGTTGTTACTCTTCTGCGTTCAGAACCATGTCTTAATAATGCTATAACCCTGTTGTGCATTTAGAAACCATGCCTTAGGAGTTCCGAAATTGCGTGTCAACAATTCTGCATATTAGATACCATGCTCTAAGATTCCATTTGCATTTACTTGACCACACCTAGTTTAAACCACTGCTTCATGAAAAGGTATAAAATAGGCTCACGTATAAATATCATGTTTGCCTTTAAAATATGTAGCAATCTCTGTATTCTCATATTTACATCATTTAGAACAACATGTTTTTGGTAAAACAACCTCTGAACTGTTTAATAATTTTGACCACTGTTATCCTACACATTCTCACGCCTAGGCAAGCCTTAGGTAATTAAACCCTATAAAGTTGTACACTAATTTTTTTGTTTGATTGTGTTTACTGTTTAAAGGCTAACAAGTGTAAAATTAGTGGGCAAATTGATTAGTGTCCTGCTTCTGAGCTTATGAAATAAAGTTGCATATTTATGTGCATTGATATTCACTTAGATATCCTGTCTTAGGGTCTTGTCTAATAAAACTGCCTCTTGTTTGTGTTTGAAACGTGCTGCTTATATGCATTATCTATGGAGGTAAACTTGGGCCTCTTATCTTCTTTTCTTGCACTTATTTGTTGAGTCCTAGTTGATCTTTTCTGTCGCTTGGAATTTTACCGTTTTAGAATCTTAGGGGTCTGTCTAGAACTACCTATATCTGGAGGTCCAAAATTCCTCCAGGACCATTAGGAAACGACGGGTAACAACACGCATAGAGATCGTTAAATAAAACTCTTCTTCTTACTTTGGTTACTTGCTATTGTCACTGAAATAGCCGGCTGCAAGCCAAGGCTAACTATTGCACTTTCCTATTCTTCACTTTTAGTATATTCTCCTTTCTGATATGTTCTGATTTTAAATTTAAGTTCCTAAATCATTGTGTTTCTTCTAATGCTTTAGTTTATCATCTTTCTAATCTGTTTCTGCCTATAGTTTGCTTCTCAACATGTGTTTAACTTGTTTTACTTAGTATACTAGTTATGTTCCAACCCCTTTTAAGATTAGCATTTTTATGAACATGTTTGCTCTCCCTGTAATCTGTCTCCATGTGACTCTACTCTACCTTTGAATGCTTGTCTATGAGTTGCCTAGTTCTGGTATGCACCTATTGTGTAAAAATAATTGTTACCTTAAGTTGTTCAGATTATATGCTCAATTCTGTTTGATACCATTATGTCTTCTATTGTTTGTTTTGAAATTCATAATCCTATACCATGTTTACATGAATAGTTACCCCCAATCCAACAAGTACCTAAGCACTTCTGATTCTATGCAACCATGTCCCCAGTTAGCAATTTTGGAACCCATGACCTATTTTCTGCTATTCCTTGAGACTTCTATGCTTATGCTTGTTATGTGCTCACCTTGGGTGCTATATTTGTCCCCAAATCTCCTTACCCCTGTGTGAAGGACTGATGTTTGAGTGTGGCTGAACCTGTTATGTTTTGTAGTTGATCTACCGTTTGTTTAATTACCCTACTCTTGTTCAAACTATTTCACCACTAAATCGCTTCATACTTTTATAAACTTTAAATGAGTCTTTTTTTTCAATGTTGTTTTCCTAACAAACCTTTTCAAAACTATGTCAAGCACTCTGACTCTACTCTTAGGTCCTTAAGTTCTGCCCCTCCAGTGTGTGACTGCCTTGGCATCCCTGTGAGATCCCTCTGAACTCTGATGCACTAGGGATGGTCCTTCCACACTGCACTTACTCAGTTCTGGTTATGAAATCTGGGTGTGAGCACTACCCGAGATCCTTGAATTCCTTAGGGAACCCTGACACACCCGGACATGGTAAAGGCTATAAAACTTTGACAGTGAAGGTTGTGATCAACTCGTATCTTCAGGGTACTTGGGCCTGCTTCAGGCTCCCTATAGTTTAACTTCTTCTTTTCCTTTATCTATTTATGTAATTTATTCAGCTGGTTTGTAATAATTATTTTGTAAACAGATATTAGGGATGGCTAGTGAAATGAAGAGGGTAGCTATGTAATTCTCTCATTGCGTAGAAAACATGTCTTAGGATATGTATTACTTCTATCTGCATTAGAATCCATGTTCAAGGATCATATATTCATACAAATCATGCCAAGCATGCCCTATATATCATGTCCTTAGGATCTAATGTCTACTGTTTCAACATCTCATCCATGTTATACGTATATCACTTCGAAATCCTGCTCCTAGGACAATAAACAACGTTAACATAAAAGTTGTTACTCTTGTGCGTTTAGAACCACGTCTTAATAATGCTATAACGCTGTTATGCATTTAGAAACCATGTCTTAGGAGTTCTGAAATTGCGTGTCAACAATTCTGCATATTAGATACAATGCTCTAAGATTCCATTTGCATTTACTAAACCAAACCAAGTTTAAACCACTGCTTCATGAAAAGGTATAAAACAGGCTCACGTATAAATATCATGTTTGCCTTTAAAACTGGTAGCAATCTCTGTATTCTCATATTTACATCATGTAGAACAACATGTTTTAGGTAAAACAACCTCTGAACTGTTTAATAATTTTGACCACTGTTATCCTACACATTTTCACGCCTAGGCAAGCATTAGGTAATTAAACCCTATAAAGTTTTACACTATTTTCTTTGTTTGATTGTGTTTACTGTTTAAAGGCTAACAAGTGTAAAATTAGTAGGCAATTGGTTAGTGTCCTGCTTCTGAGCTTATGAATCAAAGCTGCATATTTCTGTGCATTGATATTCACTTAGATATCCTGTCTTAGGGTCTTGTCTAATAAAACTGCCTCTAGTTTGTGTTTGAAACGTGCTGCTTATATGCATTATCTGTGGAGGTAAACTTGGGCCTCTTATCTTCTTTTCTTGCACTTATTTGTTGAGTCCTAGTTGATCTTTTCTGTCGCTTGGAATTTTACCGTTTTAGAATCTTAGGGGTCTGTCTAGAACTACCTATATCTGGAGGTCCTAAATTCCTCCAGTACTATAAGGAAACGACGGGTAACAAAACGCTTAGAGATCGTTAAATAAAACTCTTCTTCTTACTTTGGTTACTTGCTATTGTTACTGAAATAGTCGGCTGCAAGCCAAGGCTAACTATTGCACTTCCCTGTTTTTCACTTTTAGTCTATTCTCCTTTATGATATGTTCTAATTTTAAATTTAAGTTCCTAAATCATTGTGTTTCTTCTAATGCTTTAGTTTATCATCTTACTAATCTGTTTCTGCCTATTGTTTGCCTCTCAACATGTGTTTAACTTGTTTTACTTAGTATACTAGTTATGTTCCAACACCTTTTAGGATCAGCATTTTTATGAACATGTTTGCTCTCCTTGTAATCTGTCTCCATGTGACTCTACTCTACCTTTGAATGCTTGTCTATGAGTTGCCTAGTTCTGGTATGCACCTATTGTGTGAAAACAATTGTTACCTTAAGTTGTTCAGATTATATGCTCAATTCTGTTTGATACCATTATGTCTTCTATTGTTTGTTTTGAAATTCATAATCCTATACCATGTTTACATGGATAGTTACCCCCAATCCAACAAGTACCTAAGCACTACTGATTCTATGCAACCATGTCCCCAATTAGCAATTCTGGAACCCATGACTTATTTTCTGCTATTCCTTGAGACATTTATGCTTATGCTTGTTATGTGCTCACCTTGGGTGCTATATTTGTCCCCAAATCTCCTTACCCCTGTCTGAAGGACTGATGTTTGAGTGTGGCTGAACCTGTTATGTTCTGTAGTTGATCTACCGTTTATTTAATTACCCTACTCTTGTTCAAACTATTTTACCACTAAATCGCTTCATACTTTTATAAACTTCAAATGAGTCCTTTTTTTCAATGATGTTTTCCTAACAAACCTTTTCAAAACTATGTCAAGCACTCTGACTCTACTCTTAGGTCCTTAAGTTCTGCCCCTCCAGTGTGTGACTGCCTGTGCATCCCTGTGAGATCCCTCTGAACTCTGATGCACTAGGGATGGCCCTTCCACACTGCACTTACTCAGTTCTGGTTATGAAATCTGGGTGTGAGCACTACCCGAGATCCTTGAATTCCTTAGGGAACCCTGACACACCCGGACATGGTAAAGGCTATAAAACTTTGACAGTGAAGGTTGTGATCATCTCGTATCTTCTGGGTACTTGGGCCTGCTTCAGGCTCCCTATAGTTTAACTTCTTCTTTTCCTTTATCTATTTATGTAATTTATTCAGCTGGTTTGTAATAATTATTTTGTAAACAAATATTAGGGATGGCTAGTGAAATGAAGAGGGTAGCTATGTAATTCTCTCATTGCGTAGAAAACATGTCTTAGGACATGTATTACTTCTATCTGCATTAGAATCCATGTTCAAGGATCATATATTCATACAAATCATGCCAAGCATGCCCTAGATATCATGTCCTTAGGATCTAATGTCTACTGTTTCAACATCTCATCCATGTTATACGTCTATCACTTAGAAATCCTGCTCCTAGGACAATAAACAACGTTAACATAAAAGTTGTTACTCTTGTGCGTTTAGAACCATGTCTTAATAATGCTATAACGCTGTTATGCATTTAGAAACCATGTCTTAGGAGTTCTGAAATTGCGTGTCAACAATTCTGCATATTAGATACCATGCTCTAAGATTCCATTTGCATTTACTAAACCAAACCAAGTTTAAACCACTGCTTCATGAAAAGGTATAAAACAGGCTCACGTATAAATATCATGTTTGCCTTTAAAACTGGTAGCAATCTCTATATTCTCATATTTACATCATGTAGAACAACATGTTTTAGGTAAAACAACCTCTGAACTGTTTAATAATTTTGACCACTGTTATCCTACACATTTTCACGCCTAGGCAAGTATTAGGTAATTAAACCCTATAAAGTTGTACACTATTTTCTTTGTTTGATTGTGTTTACTGTTTAAAGGCTAACAAGTGTAATATTAGTAGGCATATGGTTAGTGTCCTGCTTCTGAGCTTATGAATCAAAGCTGCATATTTCTGTGCATTGATATTCACTTAGATATCCTGTCTTAGGGTCTTGTCTAATAAAACTGCCTCTAGTTTGTGTTTGAAACGTACTGCTTATATGCGTTATCTATGGAGGTAAACTTGGGCCTCTTATCTTCTTTTCTTGCACTTATTTGTTGAGTCCTAGTTGATCTTTTCTGTCGCTTGGAATTTTACCGTTTTAGAATCTTAGGGGTCTGTCTAGAACTACCTATATCTGGAGGTCCTAAATTCCTCCAGGACCATAAGGAAACGACGGGTAACAAAACGCTTAGAGATCGTTAAATAAAACTCTTCTTCTTACTTTGATTACTTGCTATTGTTACTGAAATAGTCGGCTGCAAGCCAAGGCTAACTATTGCACTTCCCTGTTTTTCACTTTTAGTCTATTCTCCTTTCTGATATGTTCTAATTTTAAATTTAAGTTCCTAAATCATTGTGTTTCTTCTAATGCTTTAGTTTATCATCTTACTAATCTGTTTCTGCCTATTGTTTGCCTCTCAACATGTGTTTAACTTGTTTTACTTAGTATACTAGTTATGTTCCAACACCTTTTAGGATCAGCATTTTTATGAACATGTTTGCTCTCCTTGTAATCTGTCTCCATGTGACTCTACTCTACCTTTGAATGCTTGTCTATGAGTTGCCTAGTTCTGGTATGCACCTATTGTGTAAAAACAATTGTTACCTTAAGTTGTTCAGATTATATGCTCAATTCTATTTGATACCATTATGTCTTCTATTGTTTGTTTTGAAATTCATAATCCTATACCATGTTTACATGAATAGTTACCCCCAATCCAACAAGTACCTAAGCACTACTGATTCTATGCAACCATGTCCCCAATTAGCAATTCTGGAACCCATGACTTATTTTCTGCTATTCCTTGAGACATTTATGCTTATGCTTGTTATGTGCTCACCTTGGGTGCTATATTTGTCCCCAAATCTCCTTACCCCTGTCTGAAGGACTGATGTTTGAGTGTGGCTGAACCTGTTATGTTCTGTAGTTGATCTACCGTTTGTTTAATTACCCTACTCTTGTTCAAACTATTTTACCACTAAATCGCTTCATACTTTTATAAACTTCAAATGAGTCTTTTTTTCAATGTTGTTTTCCTAACAAACCTTTTCAAAACTATGTCAAGCACTCTCACTCTACTCTTAGGTCCTTAAGTTCTGCCCCTCCAGTGTGTGACTGCCTGTGCATCCCTGTGAGATCCCTCTGAACTCTGATGCACTAGGGATGGCCCTTCCACACTGCACTTACTCAGTTCTGGTTATGAAATCAGGGTGTGAGCACTACCTGAGATCCTTGAATTCCTTAGGGAACCCTGACACACCCGGACATGGTAAAGGCTATAAAACTTTGACAGTGAAGGTTGTGATCATCTGGTATCTTCAGGGTACTTGGGCCTGCTTCAGGCTCCCTATAGTTTAACTTCTTCTTTTCCTTTATCTATTTATGTATTTTATTCAGCTGGTTTGTAATAATTATTTTTTAAACAGATATTAGGGATGGCTAGTGAAATTAGGAGGGTAGCTATGTAATTCTCTCATTGGGTAGAAAGCATAACTTAGGCTATGTATTACTTCTATCTGCATTAGAATCCATGTTCAAGGATCATATATTCATACAAATCATGCCAAGCATGCCCTAGATATCATGTCCTTAGGATCTCATGTCTACTGTTTCAGCATCTCTTCCATGTATACGTCTATCACTTAGAAATCCTGCTCCTAGGACAATAAACAACGTTAACATAAAAGTTGTTACTCTTGTGCGTTCAGAACCATGTCTTAATAATGCTATAACGCTGTTGTGCATTTAGAAACCATGCCTTAGGAGTTCCGAAATTACGTGTCAACAATTCTGCATATAAGATACCCTGCTCTAAGATTCCATTTGCATTTACTTAACCACACCTAGTTTAAACCATTGCTTCATGAAAAGGTGTAAAACAGGCTCACGTATAAATATCATGTTTGCCTTTAAAACTGGTAGCAATCTCTGTATTCTCATATTTACATCATTTAGAACAACATGTTTTAGGTAAAACAACCTCTGAACTGATTAATAATTCTGACCACTGTTATCCTACACATTCTCACGCCTAGGCAAGCCTTAGGTAATTAAACCCTATAAAGTTGTACACTATTTTTTTTGTTTGATTGTGTTTACTGTTTAAAGCTAACAAATGTAAAATTAGTAGGCAAATTGGTTAGTGTCCTGCTTCTGAGCTTATGAAACAAAGCTGCATATTTCTGTGCATTGATATTCACATAGATATCCTGTCTTAGGGTCTTGTCTAATAAAAATGCCTCTTGTTAGTGTTGGAAACGTGCTGCTTATATGCATTATCTGTGGAGGTAAACTTGGGCCTCTTAACTGCTTTTCTTGCACTTATTTGTTGAGTCCTACTTGATCTTTTCTGTCGCCTGGAATTTTACCATTTTAGAATCTTAGGGGTATGTCTAGAACTACCTATATCTAGAGATCCTAAATTCCTCCAGGACCATAAGGAAAGGACGGGTAACAACACGCATAGAGATCGTTAAATAAAACTCTTCTGCTTACTTTGGTTATTTGCTGTTGTTACTGAAATAGCCGACTGCAAGCCAAGGCTAACTATTGCACTTTCCTATTCTTCACTTTTAGTCTATTATCCTTTCTGATATGTTCTGATTTTAAATTCAAGTTCCTAAATTATTGTGTTTCTTCTAATGCTTTAGTTTATAATCTTACTAATCCGTTTCTGCCTATTGTTTGCTTCTCAACATGTGTTTAACTTGTTTTACTTAGTATACTAGTTATGTTCCAACCCCTTTTAGGATCAGCATTTTTATGAACATGTTTGCTCTCCTTGTAATCTGTCTCCATGTGACTCTACTCTACCTTTGAATGCTTGTCTATGAGTTGCCTAGTTCTGGTACGCACCTATTGTGTAAAAACAATTGTTACCTTAAGTTGTTTTGATTATATGCTCAATTCTGTTTGATACCATTAGGTCTTCTATTGTTTGTTCTGAAATTAATAATCCTATACCATGTTTACATGAATAGTTACCCCCAATCCCACAAGTCCCTAAGCACTTCTGATTCTATGCAACCATGTCCCCAATTTGCAATTATGGAACCCATGACCTATTGTCTGCTATTCCTTGAGACTTCTATGCTTATGCTTGTTATGTGCTCACCTTGGGTGCTATATCTGTCCCCAAATCTCCTTACCCCTATGTGAAGGACTGCTGTTTGAGTGTGGCTGAACCTGTTATGTTCTGTAGTTGATCTACCGTTTGTTTAATTACCCTACTGTTGTTCAAACTATTTTACTACTAAACCGCTTCATACTTTTATAAACTTCAAATGAGTCTTTTTTTTCAATGGTGTTTTCCTATCAAACCTTTTCAAAACTATGTCAAGCACTCTCACTCTACCCTTAGGTCCTTAAGTTCTGCCTCTCCAATGTGTGAGTGCCTTGGCATCCATTTGAGATCCCTTTGAACTCTGATGCACTGGGGATGGCCCTTCCACACTGCACTTACTCAGTTCTGGTTCTGAAATGTGGGTGTGAGCACTGCCCGAGATCCTTGAGGTCCTTAGGGAACCCTGCCACACCCGGACATGGTAAAGGCTATAAAACTTTGACAGTGAAGGTTGTGATCATCTGGTATCTTCAGGGTACTTGGGCCTGCTTCAGGCTCCCTATAGTTTAACTTCTTATTTTTCTTTATCTATTTATGTAATTTATTCAGCTGGTTTGTAATAATTATTTTGTAAACAGATATTAGGGATGTCTAGTGAAATGAGGAGGGTAGCTATGTAATTCTCTCATTGGGTAGAAAACATGTCTTAGGCTATGTATTACTTCTATCTGCATTAGAATCCATGTTCAAGGATCATATATTCATACAAATCATGCCAAGCATGCCCTAGATATCATGTCCTTAGGATCTCATGTCTACTGTTTCAGCATCTCATCAATGTTATACGTCTATCACTTAGAAATCCTTCTCCTAAGACAATAAAGAACGTTAACATAAAAGTTATTACTCTTGTGCGTTCAGAACCATGTCTTAATAATGTTATAACCCTGTTGTGCATTTAGAAACCATGCCTTAGGAGTTTGCCTATTAGATACCATGCTCTAAGATTCCATTTGCGTTTACTTAACCACACCTAGTTTAAACCACTGCTTCATGAAAAGGTATAAAATAGGCTCACGTATAAATATCATGTTTGCCTTTAAAACTGGTAGCAATCTCTGTATTCTCATATTTACATCATTTAGAACAACATGTTTTAGGTAAAACAACCTCTGAACTGTTTAATAATTCTGACCACTGTTATCCTACATATTCTCACGCCTAGGCAAGCCTTAGGTAATTAAACCCTATAAAGTTGTACACAATTTTTTTTTTTGATTGTGTTTACTGTTTAAAGGCTAACAAGTGTAAAATTAGTAGGCAAATTGGTTAGTGTCCTGCTTTTGAGCTTATGAAACAAATTTGCATATTTCTGTGCATTGATATTCACTTAGATATCCTGTCTTAGGGTCTTGTCTAATAAAACTGCCTCTTGTATGTGTTTGAAACGTGCTGCTTATATGCATTATCTGTGGAGGTAAACTTGGGCCTCTTAACTTCTTTTCTTGCACTTATTTGTTGAGTCCTACTTGATCTTGTTTGTCGCCTGGAATTTTACCGTTTTAGAATCTTAGGGGTCTATCTAGAACTACATATATCTAGAGGTCCTAAATTCCTCCAAGACCATAAGGAAAAGACGGGTAACAACACGTATAGAGATCGTTAAATAAAACTCGCTTAAATAACTGCTAAGGGTGGGATAAAGGGTAGATATGGATATGATGACCAGTGCGCTAATGCCACGTGTAGACCCTCACCGAGGAGTGATTACCGAGCATTTCATTGATGTGATTCTATAATATAAACAACTTAGGACTCCCCTATCCTCTACATATATGTGCTTAGACCATAAATCTTATAACACTTCATTACATATGTGTGCTTAGACTACGAATCCTTTCAAACCACTATTTTTCTAAATGTGTATACTTTGACTGCCTATTTGCTACTTGTTTAAATTCACAAAGCTTTTTGGCCGGGAACCACGGTTGTGGACTTTGAGGGGTGCCTAACACCTTCCCCTTGGAGTAATTTCAAGCCCTTACCCAATCTATGGTTATCCAATTAGTGTCATTATGACCATTAATAGGTGCCCTAACGCACCTTATTTCGTTAGGTGGCGAATCTTCAAATCCTTACATCCCTTATCCCAAAAGGAAATGAGTTGTCCCGATAATGTCAAAAACCCTGACTGATCCGAAAGGAGAGGAAAAAGGGGGCCCGACACTATGACATAAGTCTCTTTTGTGGGGAGTAGGCACTGACTCATGAAAGACCTCTGACTGAGAGTAGGAGAGCCGGTTAGGGACATTAAGTGGCTAGAGAGAGAGTCCACTCTGGAGGTGTGGATGTTACGCTAAGGTAGTCTACCATTGTGAATTATTCTTGGTATGAGGGCTAGGGAAGTTACCTAGTGAAGATTAGGTGTGTAGAGTGTGGTTTTGTTGCTTGAGGACTAACAACGGTTTAAGTGTAGGGTGTTGATAGTAGCCTATATTATGCAATGTAGATGCTATTTATGCTCTAAATTAACCATGCTTTATTGATGTTTTGAATGCTAAAAGATAACAAAATGCTCTAATTGAGATTTTTATGCTTTGCAGGAGCTACTCCGAGCCAGGAGTAAGATAAAGAGTGTTTTGAAGTTGAATTTTCACATACACGGCTACTCGAGGATAGCTTGGATAAAAACGAGCAAGAAAAGGCAACGGTTGCATTGAAGCCCAGGACCGCGAACGCGATTGGGACGCGCCCAGAAACAGTAAAGTGTAAAACGACCGTGGTCGAGTCCGCAGTTGGGACCGCGACCGCGGTCGAGCGTGATATTGCCAAAATGTTTAGGGGCTAAAGTGTAAATTGCTGGAAAGTAAAGCTAACCCTATATAAACCTAAAAACTCGCCCATATTATTTCTTTATCTTGTTTTAGTATGAGTAGACTCAATTGGAGGCAAGAATAAGTGAGAGGAGATCAAGTCATCTTTAGAGTTTTTCATTCTTCTTTCTTTTATCATTAGTTGTGAATTATGAACCATCTTATTGATTTATCTTGTTTTAGTATGAGTAGCTAAACATCTAATCTAGGGTTTTGATGGAACCTATTGAAAGATGAAACTCTTGTTATGTTAATACAGATTTTCCAAAGTTTAATCTATGTTTGTTCAACTACATGCTTGTTGTAGTTAATTGAAGGGCCCTTAATTAGCTGTGCCTATTTAGTATGTATTACTCGGGAGAGAGTGCATATTTAGGTAGTTGTTGAACAACATCACTCTAGACGTATATGAGGGATTAATAACGAAGGGTTTAAAGGTGGGATTAGGGATAACGAAACCTTGGGTGCGATCTAAGTGAGCTGTAATTAAAGCTAGCTAGCGTAAATCGGGAGAGTATGTCTAGTATATTGCCGTAATTACTCGTGAGAGATTTACGGCAGTCAGAGTGCTCATGATCGATAGAGAAGTTTAGGCAAATATATACTAAACATAGTGGAAGGGATTCCGACAATAGGGGAAATCATAACCTTAGATCATTCCTATTATTGTTTACAACCCGTTCTTAGTTAGCTCTTAGTTATTATAGTTTCATTAAGTAATAGTTAGTAGAAAACCACTAATTTGTTGTCTAAATATCTTGGGAAGTTGATTACGTGGAATTGTGTGAGTCTGATAGCAGTAATTGATAGGTTAATTCCCTGTGGGATTCGACTATGGACTTAATATCCGGAATAAATTTGCAGCGTCCGCTTTGTCCTTTTTATGAGGCATAGTTGGGCGTGATCAAATTCTTTCTTTGATAAATCCATATGTTACTTTGTAGATAAATAGATCTTTGATAATCTCATGTGCATTCCTTAATGAAGAATAAAGAGATTCCAAGATAAAGAAGTCTTTAAAAACGGTGAGCTCCATCTGTTCTTATCTTAGCAGACTTACGTCAAAAGACTTGACTTTCGAAAACGATTCTTTGAATTTCAAATGCATTCCTACAAAGTCTGGGTTGGTAGGTCCCATTTATACTTTAATACTTAGAAAGACTTCTTGTCCCCAAATTGTGACACCAAAGTAGCATACATATTAGTCATAGATTACTTTAGTTGTTATGGTCCCACGTGGACAAGACAATTCTTACACTTACACACTTAAATTAATAATTAACTAATTATCTCAAATTACATAAAATATTACTTACTTTTAACACACTTTATACACCTTACTATCACGGCCATGTGGTACCTTGTATGGTACAAGTCCATAAATACCGGGTATTTAGCCCGGGTCGTATTTTATCCCAAAATGTCAAACTTTGACAAAATTCATTTTCTTTGATTTTCTTACCGTCTCACCTTCACGAATTTAATCATCACTTGTTTGAAATAGCATAATACTTATAATCTCCAAATAATCTTATCCTTGAACCGATGTCAAATGTCTTACGACAAATACAACGTACAATACTACATGGTGTATCATCATCGTAATTACTGCGGAGAGTAACATCATCATAATATAATACTTCGAGGTGTAACATCATCGTATTATAATACTGCGAGGAATGACATCATTGTAATATAATACTGCAAGGCGTAACATCATCGTAATATAATACTGCAAGATGTAACATCATTCCCCTTTGGAACATTCGTCCTCGAATGTTGACTGATGCACTTATCATTCTTATAACCCATAGCTCTTGTGGATAATATTATCCTTGCCATTTAGGCAACTGTTATTTGAATAAATCCAAATTCCCGGTAATTCCTCCCTTTAAGCCCCTTTCACACACCACGACTTGTAGTCGGAATCCTTATAATCTCGTAATTGTTGCTACCTTCTATCATACAACTTGTACGACTCTAACTTTGTATGTGCGCCTATGCGATGCTTCTATGCTCTTTCCTCTAGCTCTTAGCCAAGCTCCAGACCTCACTTTGTGAACATATAAAAAATTATGTCAAGCTGTCACTCTGGGCATCATTAGCTTTACTACATCTAAGTATGTTTACCTTGAAAATGGTATTAATTATATTTGATTAGTGGTTCTAAAAATATGTGATCTATTTTAATACTAGTTGTTAGATAAGGAAATTCTAAGTGTAACTAAGGAAAGTAAGATACGCAAACCAAAAGCGTCACAAGACTAGGCCTCGAGCTCGATGGAACAGGGGGCCTCGAGCTCGATGGAACAGGGGGCCTCGAGGTAGGATTACAACACTCGATAATGGTTAATCAAACGGAGAACAATGATACCGGAGGCCTCGAGGATAGCCTCTTGTGGTTAATAATGGGCAATAAATGAAGATCAATAACTGAAGAGCAATACATTTGTAGAGTAATTGTTGAACACGTTTAAGCAAGAAAAGTAGAGAATGTTCTATTGCATTGAATAATATATGTGTTACAAAATGAAAGGGATCCCTTTTATACAGGAGTGGGAAATCCCAACATAGTACATGTCTAATTATGACAAGGAAATTTTATTGGTACAACTGTATAATGGCTTAGTACGTACTTGTACTATTCTTGCAGACCTGGTTAGTTCCAACCACGTGTCCTTGGGAACATTCCGCCTGTCGGTCATCGATTTTTATACTGCCTCGAGGTATGCTGTGATGAATCTTGGATATACCCTCTCGAGGGGAGTACTTTGAGGTCGACCCTCGGATTATGCTTTGAGCCCCTCAAAATCGGACTCCTCGATTTTAGCTGTATACAGATAGTCCCCGCGTTTCTTAGAGTGAAATAAGAGAAAACGATTTTGAATTCTTGGCTCTTCAATATCTCCACCGTAACGTCAGCCACGTGAGGTCAACAACTGATGTGACAGAAAGGTTGTACAGTGGTCTTTGTCAACATTATTCTTGAAAATCCCACGAACCACTTTTGGTCGCCCTTTCAACTCCTCCAATACACCCAGATGATTCCTATAAGTACTTCAATCCCCTATCTTTTATACGTTTACAACGTCTTCAAATATTCAAATCTTCGTCATAGTTTCCTGTTTCCTTCTTCTTTATGTGTTCACTTCTTCACCAGCTTTCTCTTCTAATTTTGAAACCTTGTTAGAATCATGGCCAAAACTTCTAAGACAGTCCCTCAAAAAGAGGAAGTCCCTACTTCGTCACGCTCATCTAAGAGAAAAAAGTTAGTGCCTCCTCGTGTTGAGGAGTGCATCCCCGTGCCCTGTGAGACATCATCTGATTTTAAGGTTGATAAACCTTCTTCGGTAGGGGGCCGATGCGAGCCCATGTCTCTATATATCAGTCTGGTGACCGATGTTGAAAAGGTCAAGGTCGATTGTCGCTGGGGAGAGGCGGTGCAAGTGGAAATCCCTTCATCTGTGGAAGATATAACTACATACAAAGCTGGCTTTCTCAGCGTATACACATATCCCTTTACCTTAGGTCTTGTGGACCTTTCTTCGCCGTCAATAGATCCAGTGATCCTCGATTTTGGCCGCCAATATCGAGCAACACTTGGCCAGATTTATCCTTCCTTCTTTCGAATCATCTACATGATCAGATATTTCTTGAACATGGTCGAGGGGATGCCTTTCACCCTCGACCACCTGGTTAGACTGTATAGCCCTCGTCTTTATCGAGGTGGCCTAATTAAATTACAACGCCGAGCCTCGAAGGTCTTTTTTTCCAACATCGATGAGGATAAAGACAGAGGGTGGATGAGCCATTTTGTCCGAGTCAGAACCTCGGACCTAATCTGTCACGACCCGAAATCCCACCTTCGAGCCATGACTGCGTCTAACGTTGAACCCGCTAGACAAGCCAATGTTTGAACTAAATAAAATTCATTAACAACTAACACAGATAAGATAACTAAAGCATCGATGGTCAACAATATGAAGGTTAACAAATAGCAAAAAATAACATAGCAGTTTCGAAGTAAAACCCGTATACAAATCCCAGAACTGGTGTCACATACTCACGAACTGTCTAAGAGATTACTACAAACAAAAGGTCTGAAAATAAGTACATAGGACTGTCTTTGAAATACAAAGTAAGATAGAGCTGAAAGTTAATAGTAGAAGGTGACGTCAAGGCCCACGAACGTCTGCGGGTCTACCTCGATGTCTCCTGTATGAACTGATGGGATGCTCCGACCGTCAGTGATCACCGGGTCCGGCTGCGTAGTCTGCACAACATAAAGAAGTGCAGGTGTAGCATTAGTACAACCGACTCCATGTACTGAGTAAGTGTCGAGCCTAACCTCGGCGAAGTAGTGACGAGGCTAGGACCAATAACAACATATGTACCTGTACAGTTTTATATAATAACAGGAAAGATGGCAACAGAAATAAGCAAGTAAGACAGATACGGGGAGGACATGCTGTGGGTAAAAGGGACAACAATTGCTAGCACGGCAGAACAGGGCAACAATTGATATGTAAAAGAAATAAAGGTAGGAATTTAACTTCTCAACAGATAATGAACAACAAAAGGCACGTCATGTCCCCTCGTGCATAACCTCACAATCACTCGGCACGGAATGTCCCCTCGTGCATATATAATAACACTCGGCACGGAATGTCCCCTCGTGCATATATAATAACACTCGGTACAGAATTTCCCCTTC